>VDFB02003183.1:0-14095 GCA_007258455.2 Sequoia sempervirens
GAGAGGGCATTGAGGTTATTGAGAAGGGGTTTCCAAGAGTGACTCAAAGCCCAACCCCCATCCCGATTAAGGTTGGAGGGGTGATTGTTAATTTCAATGGCTTCTTTGAGTTTTCTCTTGAAGAAGTTATCTTCATTGAACAAGATTTTGGTGTCTTCTAAGGCGATGTGATGCTTCGTCTTAGAGGAGTGTTCAGCTAGAGCGGATTTGGAGATGCGTTCATGTCTTATGTCAACACAATGTTCTTTGATTCTTGTGTTGATGGATCGTTCTGTTTCTCCAATGTAGGGGATACCACAGGAACACGACACTTTATAGACACCGGGTTTGAGGAAATGATCTTGGGGGTCTTTTGGGGAAGGAATGTGATTTCTAACAGTGAAGATGGGCTTGAAAGTGCAATTGATGCCTTTTTTGAGGAGGATCTTGGCAATTTTTTGCGAGAGACCCTCGACATAGGGGAGGGTGGCTAAGGGAACGAAAGGGGGGCGAGGAGTTGATGGTTGGAGGGTGAGCCTCGCTTTGGCTTGGCAGATTGCTCTATTGATTTGTTTTCTTTTGTAACCATTTAATGAGAAGACACGGGTAAGGTGGGCCAATTCTTGGTCTAGGTGCTCATTGTCACAAATTACAAAAGCTCTGTGTGCTAGGGATTTGAGGACCCCTGATTTTTGGCATGGGTGATGGTGAGAGGAAGAGTGAAGGTAAAGGTTAGTGGTCCTTTACCTTCACTCTTCCTATATCACCATGCCAAAAATAGAGTAAATCCTAGCGGCTGGCTTTATATTGTGACAATAACACCTAAACTAAATACCCTATGATCCCCAGCCTGCTCTTCTCTCACCATCACCCATCCAAAAATGGGGTCCTCAAATCCCTAGCACACAGAGCTTTTGTAATTTGTGACAATGAGCACCTAGACCAAGAATTGGCCCACCTTACCCATGGTCCTTTACCTTCACTCTTCCTCTCACCATCACCCATGCCAAAAATCAGGGGTCCTCAAATCCCTAGCACATAGAGCTTTTGTAATTTGTGACAATGAGCACCTAGACCAAGAATTGGCCCACCTTACCTGTGTCTTCTCATTAAATGGTTACAAAAGAAAACAAATCAATAGAGCAATCTGCCAAGCCAAAGCAAGGCTCACCCTCCAACCATCAACTCCTCGCCCCCCTTTCGTTCCCTTAGCCACCCTCCCCTATGTCGAGGGTGTCTCGCAAAAAAATGCCAAGATCCTCCTCAAAAAAGGCATCAATTGCACTTTCAAGCCCATCTTCACTGTTAGAAATCACATTCCTTCCCCAAAAGACCCCCAAGATCATTTCCTCAAACCCGGTGTCTATAAAGTGTCGTGTTCCTGTGGTATCCCCTACATTGGAGAAACAGAACGATCCATCAACACAAGAATCAAAGAACATTGTGTTGACATAAGACATGAACGCATCTCCAAATCCGCTCTAGCTGAACACTCCTCTAAGACGAAGCATCACATCGCCTTAGAAGACACCAAAATCTTGTTCAATGAAGATAACTTCTTCAAGAGAAAACTCAAAGAAGCCATTGAAATTAACAATCACCCCTCCAACCTTAATCGGGATGGGGGTTGGGCTTTGAGTCACTCTTGGAAACCCCTTCTCAATAACCTCAATGCCCTCTCTCCGGATCTATCGTAATCCCCTTTCTGTCGTCTTGCTTAGCAACCCCTACCACGTCACCCCCTTTCTCTTTTTTTCCCCTTCCTCTGCTCGTTCGAGTTTTCTGGTCTTCTCTCCCTCCTCCTCTTCCCTTTCTTTGTTGTCCCCTCTTTTCTCTGCCCTGTTCCTCCCCCTTGCCTTCCCTGGTTTTTCCTTGCCCTTATCCTTCTCTTTAGTTCCTTTTTCTCCTATTGATCTCTCTTTCTCATTTCCTTCTTGTTTATTTTGGGTTTCCTTTTTATTTATTTATTTATAATGTTTATTACATTTATTTTTGTATAATATTTATATTTTATTATATTTAATTTATAATGTTTATCATATTTAATAATTTATATCTATTTAATAATCAATTATTTATTGTTTAATTTATAATGTTTATTTTATTTGTATAACATCATTTATATATTTAATTTATAATGTTTATTAATTTAATTTATATTATACAATAGTATATTAAATATCATATTTTTATTAATATTATATTTTCCCTCCTATTGATCTCTTTTGCTCGGTTCCTTTTTCTTGTTTATTTTGGGTTTCCTTTTTATTTATTTAATTTTTAATGCCTATTATTTTTAATTTATATTTAATTTATATTTAATTTATATTTACAATGTTTATTATATTGAATATTTTATATCTATTTAATAATTATTTATATAATGTTTATTTTATAATGTTTATTACATTTGTATAACATTACTTATACATTTAATTCAATGTTTATTATATTTTAATTTATATTACACAATAGTATATTTTTATTATATTTAATTTAGATAATAGTTATATTTTATTATATTTAATTTATAATGTTTATTATATTTAATAATTTATATCTATTTAATAATTATTTATATAATGTTCAATTTATAATGTTTATTATATTTGCATAACATTTCTTAATGTTTAATTTATATTATACAATTTATAGTATATTGTGTTTATTTATTATAATATAATAGTTTAGCGTTTTCTTTCCTTTACTTGTTTTGTTTTTTGGCTCTTCTTTAGGTTGGTTTTTTATGCTTCTTTCTTTTTGTTTAATTCCTTCTTCGAATGCCGTCCTTTCCATCTATTATTTGTGACTTATTTGATTCTATTATTGTATTGATTTTTTGTTAGAATTCATGACTTTATTTTTCTTTTTGGTATTGTTTATCGGCTCTTGTCTTCTTGTATTGGATGTTTCATTTGTTCCCCTCGTGTTCTTTATCTTATTGTGTCCTTTCCATCTCTTTTTATAATTGTTGCCTCCTATTAAATTTCTCTCAATTTTGTTTTTTCACTTTTTGTTTTTGTTTTTCTTTTCTTTAACTTTAGGGTTCTTATGTCCTTTTGTTAAATTAATTAATTGTCTGCTTTGCAATTTCTCTAATTATATTTTTTCTCCTCACTTTGACCTTCTTATCTCTTTGGATTGAGTGCATCTCATCCTCCCCTCACCACCATTTCCCCTATTTATACCCAAGTCTGCTATCTATTCTTCACTTCTCTCTATCTGCTAATCATCCTGATGATGGATCATGGAGTATGATCCGAAACGTTGATGAAAAAAAAACAACACACAGTTTAATCCAGAAATCTCGACTACTTAAGGCCATGGTTGAAGAACGAAGGTAGTACCATGAGTGGAAAAGTTGACCCATCGAATGGTGAAAGTACAAGTAAGAGAAAGCCATACACCTTGACCTAAGAAAGGGGAATGAAAGACAAGATAAAGCAATAGTGGAAAATGAGAAGGCCATGGTTGAAGAACGAAGGTAGTACCATGAGTGGAAAAGTTGACCCATCGAATAGAACAAGGCAGTTGCAAGACAAGTCTTGCAAACTATGGTGTTGGTAAAAGTAGCTGATTTATTGCAGAGCGTTCTAGAACATAGAATGTTGTAACCACTATTGTTCTTGACAGTGGTCTTGGCATGGAGCATGCAATGTCATGCCTAGTGTCAAATAGTGTAGTGTTGTACTGTAGGAAGAACATTAGACTAAAGAGTGAATCTATAGTCAAGGCCCCTTTAATAGGTGACCAAGTGATCAACCCAATGATCTTAAATGATGAATATAGTCAAAAGACAACAATAGTACACATGGAGATGCTTGGTAGAAATCTAACAAACATATTTGTGGATTGTGGTTCTGGTGTGAATGTTTTTTTAAAGGATCTTTCAAAATCTATTTTTCTTCTAACCTTTCAATTGGTTGGAGTAGGTTGGTATAGCACAATAGCATTGGGCATATTGATTGGAAAAAGGTTTTTGTTGGAACTCGACATTTTTTGCAATTTTTTTTATTTTGTTACATGAGGAGGTCTATGGTTGTCATGCCCCCACAAATACAGATCAGATCACTTGATCATGCGTAAGGAATCCATTTAGAAGCACTAATTGTTTAAGTTTGAGAGTGACGCATGGGACATAGCAGATCGACATCAATTGTAGATCGACCCTCACCAATAGCGATAGGGAGAAATTATTAAAGGGATCGAATTTATAAAGGATAATATTAATATATATTAATTATCCTTTGACAGATAATTACAAATAGTTAAGAAAGCATCAAGGGACGTGCCTCAAATGAAGGGCATAGCAATAGAAAAAGGCATGTCTTATTTAAGAAGCATGACCCACCACTATCATAAGTATAAAGGGTGAATCACTTCAATGCAAGGAATGCATCGATCAAAGGAGAGAAAGATATAGATCAGCAATACAAAGGGAAACCAATCCATTCTAGCGCAACGGATCATTGTTATCAGACATACACATATATTCAGGGGTATATTGGATAGTTTTTGCCAATCATTGTTTTACACATGTATACACATTGCTTATGGATAATAAAGAATATTTTAATATATGTTCTTGTGATAGAATAGGTGATATGCTCGATTGTTTGAAACCCACCTTGTGGGAAGGGCATGGGGTGAGGTGGTAAACAAGGCTAAGTAAGGGCTGTTCTAGAGTTGACCGTAATGGCTCCTAGGACTAGAGGGCACTTACGCAAAGAGCTAAAAGAGCCCACTTGCAACTCCCACCCAATTCCACAAGATGTCAAGTGTCTTTAGGGGGTTGAGACATCGATGGGGAAAGCAGATACAAGCCGCCAAGGGGGAGGGATGTGGTATACACCCTCTTAGGTTTGGTGTAGAAATGGCTTTGGGCAGACCATCATGTCCCTTCTCCCCAAAACCCTAATATGCTTGCATTATTGATAATCTATGGATGTGATGTAGTTGCCTAACTCTAATAAGTAAGCATAAATATATATATATATATATATTGCATATCTTGTTCATGTGGTGATTGTAGGTTTCAAACCCAAGATTACATCATTAACGAGATATTTATTTGGTAAGGCAAAATCCTAACCCTAATTTGCTGCAATTTGTGATCAATAGGCAAATCCTAGGGCAAATCAGGATAGGGACATTACAATTAGTATCAGAGCATCTTGCCATCCTGTGAAAGGTAGTTGATGCAAAATAGCCAAAGGGCTCAACGAGCTTTAGAAAGGGAAAGAAGAAAGCTTGCACCAAGCAACACCACTAGCGAACAAATGAGCAATGAATTGAGAACCTTTATGGAACAAACTACTCAAGCCCTCATAGAACAAAATGAGAGGAATGAAAGAACCACCCAGCTTCTCCTCCAAGCCATTCAAAATATGAGCAGCAATAATGGAAGGGAAACTAACTCTAATCACTCTGAGAATAATAACACCATCTCCCCAAGGGTACTCAACCCTAGGCTAACAAGACCTCCCTTCCTACCTAGGGGAGAATACGTGGAAAGGGGAGAATACGTGGAAGAGGGAGAAGCAAACTAACCACCCACAGATAATGTTGATGGAATTGTGGAAGCATACAATAGACTTGACCCCGAATTTAGGAGAAATGTCTCTTTTAAGGATTACTGTGATGCCAAAATGAGAGCTGCCCCTAAGAAGGAAAGAAAAAGGCAACACGACAAAGACCTAAAAGAAAGAGTGAGCAAGATAACCCTTCCCAGTTTTGATGGAGCAGGAAAATTCACGACACGTTCATGGGTCCAAAAATTGGACACTTATCTTTCACTAAGCCCCATGATGGAGGAAAATGCCATTAAGTTTGCAATGCTCCATTTGATAGGAATAGCCCACGAGTGGTGGTGCCATGGCCTTATTACCCATGGCCATCAATATGTAACCACTTATGACGAGTTTACATGGAAACTCATCAAAAGGTTCAATCAAAAGCACCCAGAATGGTATTTCAAAGAATTAACTCAACTTAGGCAGCAAGGAACAGTGGAAGAGTTTGCCACCAAATTCCGAAAATTGGCTGTCATGGTACCCGAGATCTCTCAAGGAAGACTCACCTACTTATTTGTGGAAGGATTGGAAGAATCAATCAAGAGCATAGTAAGTGCCCTAGAACCAACCAACCTAGAAGAGGCAATTCAAAAGGCAATGAAATTTGAGAATAACCCATCAAAGACAAGCCCAAGAGCTTTAACACACCCTCCAAGTATTCTCATAAAGATGAAAGGCATAAGAAGGAACACTGAGAAAGATCTTGCTTTCATTGTAATGGGAAATGGGAACGTGGTCATGTGTGTCAACCACTAGATGACCTAAAAAGGAGGAATTTGTGCTTCAAGTGCAAAGAACTGTGGGAACGTGGCCATAGATGTGGAAAGGGGGGCCGTGCCCATAAGATAGAAGCAACCATTGAAGAGGAAGTCAACGAGAATCCTAGCAAGAAAGCAAGGTACGAAGATGAAGAGCATGCAACCTTGGCCACCATCTCTCAAACTTTCAAGGATCGCTCATTCCGAATTAAAAGCACACTCAAAGGGCAGAGGCTTATCACTCTCATGGATAGTGGGGCATCCCACAATTTTATTGATGAGAGACTAGTTGCAAAAATGAAGTTGGGAACCATGAACTTTAAGGGATTTACAACAGCCACTGCTACGGGAGCTAGGGTTCAATGTACTAAAATAGTTCCCCAGCTAGAAATGACCTTAGGGAAACAACCCATTAAAGAAGATTTCTATGTGGTACCATTAGATGCTGATGTAATATTAGGCACTCCTTGGATATACTCCCTAGGCTACTACACGTTTGACCTCCCAAACTTGACAATTTGCTTCCAACATGAGGGACAAGAAGTCACCTTGAAAGGGTTACCCAATGGATCCCCAATAGTAGTCTCTTGCAAAAGAATGGAAAGAATTTTTAGACATGGGCAAGGAGAATAGGCTGCACAAAGTATAATCCTTGACAAGACCTCCTCACATGGCAAAACAATTCACATTGACATCCAACCAATCTTGAGCGAACATAAGAAAGTATTTGATGATATTCCACTAGGGCTACCCCCAAAAAGAGGATTTGAGCACACAATAGAATTGGAAGAGGGGGCAAAGCCTGTAATCACCACACCCTACCGACACTCCCACAAATTCAAGGAAGAGATTGAAAAAACTATTAAGGAACTGCTAGAAATGGGTCATATTCAACCTAGTTCCAATCCCTTCGCATCATCTGTAGTACTAGTCAAGAAAAGGGATGGTATCATGAGAATGTGTATAGACTTTAGGGCTTTAAACAAGAAAACAATCAAGAACCGTTACCCTATACCAAGAATTGATGAGTTAATCGATGAACTCCATGGAGCCAGATACTTATCCAAAATTGATTTGCGATTAGGGTATCATCAAATAAGGATGAGAAAAGAAGATATTCCTAAAACCGCCTTTCGGTGTCATTATGGGAACTTTGAGTTCTTAGTCCTACCTTTTGGACTAACAAATGCCCCAACAACATTTCAATCGTGTATGAATTATATATTCCAGAAACAACTAAGAAAGTTCCTACTCATATTTTTGATGACATTTTTATCTACAACAAGACATGGGAGGAACATCTCAACCACATTGAGGAAATCCTCAACATTTTGGAACAAGAATCCTTGTATGCTAAAGCTTCAAAATGTGAGTTTGCCTTGGAAGAGCTCCTTTACCTAGGTCACAAGATCAATGCGCAAGGGGTAAGTGTAGATGAAGAAAAAATTACAGCCATTAAGGAATGGCCAAAACCCAAAACCCTAACATAACTAAGGGGTTTTGTGGGCCTATGCAATTACTATAGACACTTTGTAAAAGGATTCTCCAAAATTGCCACCCCACTCACAAACTTGACCAAAAAGGGAGCCTTTGTATGGAGTGAAATGTCTCAACAGGCTTTCGAAAGACTAAATGAAGCAAATGAGGCATTGCTCTGTTTTAGCTATCCCTAATTTTATGCTACCCTTCGAACTGCAATGTGATGCATCCGGGGAAGGGATTGGAGTGGTCCTTATGCAAAATAAGCATCCCATTGCATTTGAAAGTCACAAGCTCACCGAGACTGAAAGACACTACTCAATTTATGATAAAGAGATGCTAGCTATCATGCACGCCTTAGCAAAGTTTTGACAATATTTGGTTTGCAGGAAATTCAATGTTAAAATTGATCACAATAGCTTGAGGTACTTAATGAATCAAAAGGACGTAAGTGATAGACAACTGAAGTGGGTAAGCAAAATACAAGCTTATGACTTTGATATTGAGAACATGAAAGAGACAAATAATGTTGTAGCAGATGCTTTATCAAGACGGCCCTATTTGAACACCCTAACAAGTATAGCCGCAGATTGGAAGAATGATATCATTGCAGAATATGTCAAAGACCCCCAGGCTAATAATATCCTTGAAGGAAATTTACCCAATGAAGAGTACAAAGTAGTAGAAGAGCTTATCCTATATAAAAATAGGATATTCCTTGTGCCCAACTCAAAAACAAAGGAAAAAATCCTTAAGGAATACCATGACAGTCCCTTAGCGGGTCACCAAGGGTACTATAAAACTTACAAATAGGTGCGGGAGAGATACTCTTGGAAAGGCCTCAAGAAGGATGTCCTAAAGCATGTACAAGAATGCATGTCTTGTCAAAGAAACAAAACTGAGCAAAGCCATCCAGCAGGACTTCTACAACCTTTGCCCATTCCAAATCAAAAATGGGAAAGCATCTCGATGGACTTCATAACAGGATTGCCTAAAGTTCAAGGGAAGTATTGCATTTATGTGGTAGTGGATCGACTCACCAAGTACGCTCACTTCTTCGCAATATCGAGTATCGAGCTCCACAAATAGTGGAAGTATTTTTCAAAGAGATCTTCAAATTACACGGTCTACTAAGGAACATAGTTAGTGACCGAGATAGCCAATTCCTAAGCCAATTTTGGCAAGAGCTCTTCCGATTAGCAGGGATTGATCTTACACCCAGTACAAGTCACTACCCTCAAACGGATGGACAAACCGAAATCGTTAACAAGTGGTTAGAGGGATATTTGAGGAATTATGTCACCGACCAACAAAACGCATGGGTAACATGGTTGCATCTTGGTGAATATTGCTGCAACACTACTCATCACATGTCAATCAAGATGAGTCCGTTCAAAGCATTGTATAGTTATGAACCAACCTCCTTTGGAAGTTTGATTTCACAAGAAAGTCGAGTACTAAGGGCAAAAGATTTTGTACAACAGAGTATGGACATTATGAATACCTCAAGGACAATTTGCATCAAGCACATAATCAACAAAAGATCTATGCTGATCGAAACCGCACTAAGAGGACATTTGAAGTTGGAGAGTGAGTATTCTTATGACTACAACCATACAAGCAGCCATCCATCAAGATAAGTGGAGCAAAAAACCTAAAACCCCGATTTTATGGACCTTATAAGATTCTAAGGAAGATTGGTGAAGTAGCTTACGAATTGGAGTTTCCTGAGAACAACCGTATTCACATCTTTCATGTGTCAATATTGAAGAAAGTGTTAGGGCAGCAAGTTGTCCCATGTTTAGAGTTGCCCCCGCTTGACAACGAGGGTGAGCTAATCTTGGAACTTGAAGCAGTTCTCAATATGAGAGAGAAGCAATTAAGGAATAAGACTATCCTTGAATTTTTGATCAAATGGAGGCTTACCTGAGGAGGACGCTACACGGGAAGGAGAAGAGGTCTTCAACCATCCTAATCTAAAATTGCTTGAGGACAAGCAAATTTGGAAGGGGAGGATTGTCATGCCTCTGCAAATACAAATCAGATCGCTCGATCATGCATAAGGAATCCATTTAGAAGCACTAATCGTTTAAGTCCAAGAGTGACACATGGGACATAGCAGATCAACATCAAATGCAGATCGACCCTCACTAACAGCAATAGGGAGAAATTATTATAGGGATCAAATTTATAAAGGATAATATTAATATACATTAATTATCCTTTGACAAATAATTACAAATAGTTAAGAAAGCAACAAGGGATGTGCCTCAAATGAAGGGGCATAGCAATAGAAAAAGGCACACCTTATTGAAGAAGCATGACCCGTTGCCATCATAAGTATAAAGGGTGAATCACTTCAATGCAAGGTAGGCATCGATCAAAGGAGAGAAAGATACAAATCAACAATAAAAAGGGAAACCAATCCATTCCAACACAGCAGATCATTGTTATCAGACATACATATATTTAGGTGTATATTGGATATTTTCTGCCAATCATTGTTTTACACATGTATACACATTGCTTATGGATAATAAAGAATATTTTAGTATATGCTCTTGTGATAGAATAGGTGATATGCTTGATTGTTTGAAACCCACTTGTGGGAAGGCCTTGGGTGAGGTGGTAAACAAGGCTAAGTAAGGGCCGTTCTAGAGTTGACCGTAATGGCTCCTAGGACTAGAGGGCACTTACACAGAGAGCCAAAAGAGCTCACTTGCGACCCTTGCCCAATTCCACAGAATGGCAAGTGTCTTTAGGGGGTTGAGACATTGATGGGGAAAGCAGATACAAGCCGCCAAGGGGGAGGGCTGTGGTATACGCACTCTTAGGCTTGGTATAGAAATGGCTTCGGGCGGACCCATCATGTCCTTTCTCCCCAAAACCCTAATATGCTTGCATTATTGATAATCTATGGATGTGATGTAGTTGCCTAACTCTAATAAGTAAGCATATATATATATATATATATATATATTTTGCATATCCATGTGGTTTATTGTAGGTTTCAAACCCAAGATTACATCATTAACGAGATATTTATTTGGTAAGGCAAAATCCTAACCCTAATTTGCTGCAATTTGTGATCAGTAGGCAAATACTAGGGCAAATCAGGAGAGGTACGTTACAATGGTGCACTATTGGGTTATGATTTTTTATAGTTCCAAGGGTCAATCACAATTGGAAGAAAATTTTACTCCATTGAAAATGTAATGCCCCAACTTTTTACATTAGGACATTAATGGACGAAACATGGGTCAACAATTTTGTTCGATACAAAAGCGGTAAAATATAACCGCATAGCGACCCAACATGCACAAGGTGTTACATGCAATCCATGATGGCACACTTGTCATGCACACCAAGCAAAACATGAGGATACAAGTAGAGGATAGGACTTAACTCTATCTTGGGTCATGACATGGAAAATGAGACATGGAAGTGGTAGGATTTCCAAAACCACTGGAGTTTGAATCTCACAAAAATAAAATTTTGAACAAATTTGTTAACAGATAACATTTAGGAAAAGAATTTAAATAAATTTACATTTAAAATTATGATATTAAATTTATAATATTAAACTAAATATATTAAAAAAATATATAAATAAACTTAAATATTAAAATTTAAATAAATTAAAAAAATTCAAAGTCTAACCAAAAACTTAAAAATAAATAATTTCTATATTAATAAAGTTAATATTAATAAAATTATTAATAAAGTTATAAACTTGATAAAGTATTATATCATTTCAAATTCAAGGTGGGTGCAAACTCCATTATCAAGCTGACGTTTGGTATATATCATTACAAATTCAAAGGGGTGCAAATTACATTATCAAGCTGACATTCAGCACATCCATGCAGAGCTTCTACAAGGACGTGGATGTTGGTAGCAATATCATGTGGATCCCTTGCGCTAACTGCTCTGCTTGCTCAGCTACTGTCTACAATCCAGAACTATCTCAGCAGCACTCCAAAGTCATGCCAAGATGTAGGTATCTATGGGAATGCTAATAATATTAACTGTAGCATTACTGAGTTGTACAATGACTGGTCAGAGATGGTTGAATTGTTGTCGTTTGAGATGGTCTCTGTGAGCTCGCAATCGGTTAAGGAATTTCCTTTCGAGTTGATGCCCTTCGGGGACTCATACGGTTGACGCTCTCTTTCCTTTGTTTTATAGGCGGCCGATTTATATATGATAGTATGTGCTCTTATGTGAAGTGCGTTTCTTAGCTTAAACCTTTATTTTTATGGCAATTTTGAATGATTTTTAGGTTTTTTTTTTTGTTATAAATTTATGGATTTTGAAAATTTTAATAAAATTCGGTGAACCGGTGAGTTACCTTTGTATCTACTTTTGAAGTGTATGCTTGGTAATTTGAGATCCTTTGCATCAACTGCAAGTTCAGAATCTTGTTAACTGGTGCACAAATTTACCATCCCTTTTCTCTGAGAGAGAAGCTCAAAATCAATTGAAGTAGAATCGTATCTTCATTGAATTTTCACTAATATGCCCTTCCCTTTGTAACAGGGCCTCCTTGAACACTCTGGAAGTGTTCAAAAAATAATAAGGCATTTGTAGAATTACAAGTAACTACCTCTTATGTTTTTGTAAACGGAAATTGATCATAAATTAATGGAATTTCTAATTAATTATAGTTACAAGTTAGATTTCCTGTTTATAGTTGTTTCAGCATCTTTATATTCTCCCTGAACTAAAATCCTTTAACAGGTGAGACATCGATTGAGACGGGAGCATGGAATTGATGGTGGCATAAGTGTGGTTTTTTCTTTGGAGAAGCCTAAAGTAAAGTTGCTTCCCTTCAAAGGGCCAAATGGAGAAGAAGAGAATCCATCAGAATATCAGGTACCTACATTCACATGGCTAAATAGTTATCTGATGTCTTTAACCTGTCTATTATATTCTATATCATGTTGGATTCTTTTTGGAGTACTTTGTTCTTGTTTTGCAGTAGAAAGCCAATGGTTTAATTGTTTTTGTTTCTATTATAAAAATTAATATTTTATGTTAAAAATGGATTTTATTATAGATTTTTACTTTTGGCTTTTGGATTCGTTTTAGAACTGCTGATTTAGTGTTCTAACTTGCTGTTCTTTTGAGCTCATTGACCTACTTTTGTCATTTATGATCATTGATATAATTACCTTATTTCTTTCTTCTTTAATTTCATATGAACTAGTTAATTATTACACTATGTATGAATAAGATCTGTTACTATTTAATTGAGCATTATCTGTGAATTTTTTTTCCTGTTTTTGATGTTTTGACATGTGATTGGGATCCTGACATCAGATTGTACCAGGTTTCAGAGTTCGTATTATACCGGTCTTGGGAACTATTCCCGCTATTTTTGGCCAAGTGATGGCTTCTCATGTGTTAACACAGCTTGCTGGCTTCTATATTCAAACTGAGCCCATTGTGAGCTTTGATCTGGACCATTATTGCTTGCTTCATCAACGCTTAATTGAACGTGAAGAAATTTTATATGGTGCAGCCATGCAGGTTGAGGTATGTTCATAGTGTAGCGTCTTGAATTAAGAGAATCTGCAGTATTATATTGCAGATAAATTTACAGGCCTATTATTAATTGACTGTTGTGGTTGCAAAGTTGTAGACAAAGATTGTAGTGTGATGTAAGTTTGTTTAATGCACGAGAAGGTGCAGATATGGATGTGGTTGCCTTTAAGTGGAAAATAAGCAAAGGCAAATTGAGCATTTTATCTTGACTGTAAATTACTCTTGTATGTATTACCTGTCATTGAGATAATCTGATAATATGTGATGGCCAATTTGTTATGCCAATTGTAAATAGATTCAGATAACTTTTGCTGCACTAAGTGAAGAGAAGAATTCCTACAACTTAAAATCAGAATATTGTATAAGCTTTTGAGGAAGGGACATTTTGTGCAATATAACGTAAGAATAGGATGCCTGATGATGCATAGACAAAATTTGTTAGTATAAGTGTGAGTTTACTAGCAATAATTTCTTATGTATGTTATTTATTATAGATTTATAACGGAACTAGAAGAAAACTATGAAGGAGAGAGGAAGCATCATCACAATTGTTATTCACAGAGTATATTCTGCATAAATTCCCAGGGACAATCTTATTCTACGAAAGACGATGATGTGTGCTAAGCAGATGCATGTTGATTTATGAACTGAAGTAGATAAAGTGATTGATCACCTAATCCATAACATCCATACTGTGCAGAAAATACAGGGCACTACAGTTTGGTTGCAAGCAAATATTTCAAATACCAAGGGAATCAA
>VDFB02003184.1:0-16792 GCA_007258455.2 Sequoia sempervirens
ATACATCAGTTTCATATTACAATTACATTTTGTACAATAATACGTCCTCAATACAAGTGAGGAGTGCTCAACATATGATACATGATACATGATAAAGATACAATACATTTACAAGTACAATGATCAAATCCCAAGAGAAGACACTGAGCATAAGTCAATAGATCAGGAGAAGTCACCACAACACGTACAAGAAGGGAACCCAATGGAGAATGTAACACATTCCACCCAACCACGTGAACCCAAAGGTTCACCCCCTGTGCTAGGAGGTAACAAAGGGCCCCACCATAACTGATGGACAAGGACAAAGACATGACAATACTGACATAACTCTCAAGACAAGAAGAAGATCATCAACAAGTAATAGTGGCTATATTTCTAGAGGCACAAAGATATCCAGAGTAAAACAACAAGCAAAGAAACTCATGGTTGTCGTAGGGAAAGTGTCATCACATAGTCGGACATAGGTTATCTAGGTAGATCTTCCTAGGCCCCAACCCCCATCCTGGGTTATCCTAGTAGCCTCTATCGATATTCGGCCCCTCATGCCAACTATATGGAACCAACTTATCTCTCGTGGAGACGAGGTAGTTGATTTTCCATTCCAAGCCTTCCTGACTCACCTCAAGCCTAAACGAGCACTTGAGGTTGAGCGAGGTATAAAATTATCTTGTTAATGTTTTACTACCCACTCCCCCTAGTTTATTTTAATGTTATCACTTGTTAACAAACTTCCATATGGGTTATCCAGGCCCCCCTTTGTGCATTGGGCACCATTGAAAGCCACTTCACTACTGACTACCGAAAAACCACTAAAGCTGAAAATGAAGCCACTTGCACAATTCAAAACTCGAAAACAAACGTAGGACAACACATTCCATCCCATTCTCAAGTTTCCCAAAAGTTCAACATAAAGGCATTTACACAGTGCAAGACTGAAACATCACAAATTTTCTTAAATATAGGCAATTGTCTCAAGGTTAACAAGATCACCATCCAAAGACAATAAAGAATACCAACAAAAGACAAACCCTCACAAGCCTCTGGAAAATCCCACAATCTAAACTCATAAAGGACTCCCTTAAGAAACAGTCATACATAATATCCCATTACACAAGGATTTCAACATGTAAAAACATAACTCCGTGTTTAACTTATGTTAAATAGTTGGTAACATCTATACTTCAAAGCAAGAAAAGAAACTCCTCCCAAGGTCCACTTAATCATTCATGGATAAAAAATTTCTAAAGTAATAATCTGATATTCTCAATATTCATGTAAGTATATATATATATATATGCATACCAAGTATATACATATATATATATATAACTATATATATTATAAACATATATATTTAATCAGTAATTCCATATTTTTATTAAATAAACTTCACTCTATCCTAAACCTAAGGAAATTACAAAATTTCCAGCCTATTGTAGAGGAGTCAACATATATATATATATATGCATAACTTAACCAAAAACTGTGTACTGGTTAATTCACACACATTCGATTATATTGAGAGGGAAAACTACATATTACACTAGTTTTTATGGCTCACTGATCTAGGCACAAAGAAGGCATTCAACATTTAACACACCATGACATCCATAAACGTATTTAGATAATTTTGATAAATATATACACACAGATTCTATAATGCGCCAATAGCAAATATATTTACGGTTGAATGATCTATATTTTAGTTGTATATTCGAAAACAGAGCATATGAATATCCCTAAAGAGACACTCATTATAATCCGCCACTAAGTTTAATGATACACCACATGCAGCCTACAGTAAGAATAAACACCAAGCACAACTTATAAAGAGTCGATAATGCATTAGGAAAATTAACTCCAAGTAAACACTAATCTAATGAACTTAAGTTACGCCAATGTGAAACTTATGCCATATCGGCTACGACATTTTTTGGTAGAGAAACGTAATTGCATGTAGATAAACATATAGTTTACTTCTATGTCATCGAATCCCACAGTCACAACAACTAAGTTTATCAACCAACATACAATTTAAGGAATTAAGTGAATAACCAGGCGATACAAATATGGGTATCAATACAAGGGTTTATTTGTAATGTTCGGGAATTTCTCACTAAATAGGATTATGATACAGATGATTGAGAATAATGACGCAATGATAGATTGACCAAAATCTTTCTCACTCAACTAAACTGTCTAAGGGAAAAGAAACGACAGTTAAGCACTCAAATTCAACTTTAGAAAGGAACTTCAGAGCGGCGCTTGTATGGGTTTAGATTTACACAAAAGGATAAACATTCTAGCAGTGACTAAAAGGTTGTCAAGCCTGTACATCAAACTATTTGAAATACTTCCACAGTACGATGGCCGACACCAAACACAAGAGACCGTTCAATATTACAATTTCCAATTGAGAATGAAAACGTATGTAAAGATTAAAAAAATTCAATACAATAAAATTTTAGTGATATTTTAACCCTCAGGATTTAAGCAAGGAGAAGTTTGTGTATCCTAACTAACGAATTTTTTAAGAAAGGAAAACAGAGGTTGGTTATGGTATAACCAAGGAGAAGCAATCACAATTTAATAAGCCATAATATTTATTGGCTGGGGCTATACTCTGCCATACGCGATCATAGATCTTAGGGAAAGGCTCAAGACTCGAATGCCAAAACAAGATGGGAGAATAAATACCTCTTGACTAAGGCCTAACATCGGTGCTTTAGTACCGTGCAATATGTCCATCTCAAAAGTAAGAAAGAATCATCGATACAACAAGTATAATGTAGTCTTTGTCACAAGGATTCATCACAGCCATCAAAGGAAAAAATTGAAGGTTTTGGGGATATAAAGAAATTCAACAAGCTAGTAATAATAGAAAAAAAAGCAGCATAGATTGTTTCAATCAAATCTAGAATTGTAGATACCCAGATCATAAACGACTTATGAAATCTCAAGCTTTTTATTTCAACCAAGAAGAAGATTGCAAAGGAAAAGAACCTGGCTTAATCAAATAGCTAGCTAAAGAAGTTGTCAGTCCTAATCTTCCTTTCCAACACTTTAGTTGCAGCTTCCAACTCTTCTACATACTACACCACTATCAACAAATTAAAACTCCCAAAACTTCCAAAAGCAATTTCAGAGCTTCCCAAATTCCAAAAACTTTTCAATCCAAAGAATGCAGAGAGAATCCCCTTTTTCCCAGCAACTACCTCCAGAAATATTCATGGAAAAAACATACCCAATTATGTTTTTCCTCCAAGAGAAAAAGGATAATTGCCCCTGTGGAGTTAACTCCACTTTCTTTGATTAATTTCTCATAACTATTTTTTATTCCTCTACTAATTTTCAATTTCCTCCCTTTTCAAAGTTTTATTTAATTTTTCCTTTCATTTACTTAACACACAATATGACTTAATTTGTTAATTTATTATTTTTAAATTACATATAGAGTTTGTTTCCATAACATATTAATATATATATACACACACATTTTTATATATATATATAATTTAAATGTTCTATTTGGAGAAATAGCAATTTAATTTATTAATTTTTTTTTTTTTTTTTTTTTTTTTTTTTTTTTTTTAATAAAAGGGGGTAAAATTTTTATTGAAACTCAGAAACCAGAATTACAGCCAAGCCAGGGGCAAAAGCCCAGAAAGAACATAAGATGCCAACAAGAGCCAGAACCAAATCATTCAGCACCCCTAGTATCTTCAGCAAGGACCCTCTCCAAATCCGAGCTAAGCTCAGGAGGGATTTGAGCCCAATCATCAATCTTCCAATCCACAAGACGCTCTGAAGCCCATTTGGCCAAACAATCAGCCGTCCTATTCCATTCCCGCAGAATATGGACAAAAGACACTCTCTCCATAAGAGATCCAATCTGCAAAATCTGCTGAACCAGAACCGCCAACTGCCAATTCACATCCAAACTCCTCCCTTGATTAAGTAAGTTAATTAGAACCTGAGAATCGGATTCACAAATAACCCTACGCCACCCCAGCTCGTAGGCCTTCCTCAAAGCATAAAGAATCACCCAACCTTCCATAAAATTAATAGTCTGTGTTCCCATATGAATGGAAAATAGGAACACCACCGATCCCGAGGAATCCCGCCCAACCCCTCCAACACCAGCTGGGCCAGGATTTCCCCTAGATGAACCATCAGTATTAACCTTCAAGGTTCCCTCAGGGGGAAGCACCCAGGACCCCTGCCTCTGGACACGCTGCCTCACTCGACTGCCCTTCCGCCCACAAGTTGCCCCAGGGGAAAACCCCTGGATACCCAATCGAGCCACCACCTCAGCATCCTTCTTATCCAAGGGAAGCTCCACATCCCCTTTGGCATGGATAGTCTCCTGGATCATCCCAAGAATTCTGCCCCACACCTGCTGAACCTGCAACAATTCGCCACGAAAAATCCTCCTATTCCTTTCAAGCCAAATCTGCCACAACAAAAAGATTGGGCCAGCCAGCCACACATCCTGCAAAAAGGAGGCCCTCGAGGGAGGCCTGCCCAAGCTAGTCCATAATTCAACTAAAGAGGAAGAGTGAATGCATGAATTTCCCCAAAATTGATTAAAATTAAATACCATATCTATTTTAATTTAATTCCTTAATTTAGTATGACTTTTATTTTCATTAACTAAAGCCTTCCATTTTGACAATTAAATTCAAGGAAATAATCGAGCCAACTGCAAGTCACAAACATGAATCAATGATCAGACAACAATTATCAACCGAAGGAAAAATGAAGGTAAAACGACAACAAGAAAATGAAACAATACTAACAAACCTCACAAACGAGACAGAACATCGGGGATTTGTCCTTGACGAGAACGATGGCTCGAAGTGGGGGACCCAGTGTAACCTTCGAAAAACAACTCCATTGGGCTCTAACATGCTCAAACCTGATAATTAGGTGGATTCGATGCCTTGTACCTATAGCCTACAACAAAACAAAGGGTCAAGCATGTGCATAAAGAAATAACCAGTCACACCGTGATGGAGAAATCACAGAGTCACAAGGTGCTCGCAAGTGAGTGATGTGACACTGTTCCCCATCACCGAAACATAACATCTGATAACAAAACATGCTACACATACATCTAACAATACAAAACATCATCATATCCATGATACTCAAATAAGCAATCAACTAATCTGCTAAACATGATATAAATAAGAACATCAAATGTCACAATGCCATCAATATCATTAAGCTAAGCATCATAATGTTATCAACGAGTCACAATATCTACTCATCAAAATATCACCATGTCTGAATGATATCCAACAAAGTCATAATGTCCATCAAACAGTAACATAGGGTCTAACAAACAACATCATAAAGTCTAGATGCAAATCTAAGAGGTTGTCCAAAGAAAGCAAACTGAGGGGCATCACATCCTCCCCCCTAGGAATAGGCTTACTCCTGGAAGCCTGTAAATAGATATAGATAAAGCTCTCTCATCCTAGAAGCATCCTCCCAGGTAGCTGAAGACTCATCATTCAGATCCCACTAGACCCTAACCTGCTCTATGTATCATCCCCTGAGTGTGAGTCTCTTGTGCTGAATGATGCCTATGGGCTCCAAAGCCAACTACCTGTCCTCTACCTATAATGCACTACAATCGAGGATGTGAGATATATCAGGATAATACAATCTAAGTACTAAAACATGAAATACATCATGTATACGTGAGAGATTGGGCGGCAAAGCAAGACGGTACGCTACAAGACCAATCCTCTCTAAGATCTCAAAAGGTCCAACAAAGCGCGGTGCTAGCTTAGAGCCTTTTCCATATTGGATTGAACTCTTTTGCAGTTGCACATGTAGGAAAACCCAGTCACCAACTTAGAATTGATGATCCAACCTGTGAGCATCGACATATTTCTTTTGTTTATCCTGAGCTACTACCAAATGCTCCCTAATGCGAACTACTTGCTGCTCCATCTCTTGTAGCATCTCCAAACCCAAAAGAACCCTATCCTCCAAACAATCCCAACTTAATGAGGTCTGACACGGATGACCATATAACGCCTAGAAGGGAGGCATACCAATAGAACTATGCTAGTTGTTATTGTATGAAAATTATACCAAATATAGGTAGTCCTTCCATCATGTTTGCTGATCCATGACGTACATCTGAAGCATGTCCTCGAGGACTAGATTAACCCTCACGATCTTCCCATTAGTCTCTGGATGATACGCTAAATTGAAGTTCAACTGAGTCCCTGAAGCATGTTGTAGGGACGTCCATAAAGTTGAGTAAACACAAGATCTCTATCCGATATAATTCGGCGAGGAATACCATGTAACCTGACAATGTCCTCCATGAAAACTCTAGCCATTGATGTAGCATTGTAAGAGGAACAAACAAGAGAGAAGTGTGCCACCTTTGTCAACCTGTCCATAGTGAACATAATGGCATCATATCGACATGAAGAAATGGGCAAACCAACTATAAAATCTAATGAGATAATGTCCCATTTCCACTCTGAAACCAAATAAGGTTGCAAAAGTCCTGCAAGATGTTGGTGTTCAACCTTCACTCTCTGGCATTCTAGACACCTCGACACAAAATCCACAATATTTCTCCTCATACTGGCCCAAAAGTACAACTGTCAAAGATCAGTGTGCATCTTTTTGACACCAAGATGAGCTGAATATGGTGCCCGATGTGCCTCTGACATGATCAAAGTGTGAAGATCTCTAGTGGATGGTACATAAATACAAGCCAAATGCCTCAAAAGGCTATCTAACTCTAGGGAATATCCTACAAATTTTCCCTCTAAAGCTCTACCTGAATCCACCTTAGTCCTCACCTCCTGATACCAACCATCTAAAGGAAGTGCCAAAAATATTTGACTCCTCAAATCCACACCAAGAGTCGTTGTTGATAACTCATGTCTCTGTCTACTAAGTGCATCTACAACTACATTCTCCTTTCCCTGAATAAACTTCACCTCAAAATCATATTCGCCTAGGAACTCCATCCATTGTCTCTGCCTGACATTTAGATTAGGCTGCATAAAGATGTACTGCAAACTACGATGATCGATGTGCAAATCAAATCTATGCCCCAAAAGGAAGTGCCTCCATCTCTTCAAGGCATGTACCATAGCGGCTAACTCCAAATCATGTGTAGGGAAATTCAGTTCGTGATCCTTGAGATTGTGAGACTCATAGGCAATCATGCGACCCTCCTGCATTAACACAGCTCCTATACCCTACAAGGAAGCATCTGTACAAACTACAAAATCTCCAAAAGGATCAAGAACAACTAAGATTGGAGCACTAGTCAATCTCTCCTTAAGAGTCTAAAAAGCTACCTCGCACTGCTCTGATCAAAAAAATTTCTTCCCTTTCCTGTGAAGAGAAGTAATGGGGTGTGCTATCCTCGAAAACCCCTATACAAACCATCAGTATTAGCCTGCTAACCCCATGAAACTATGAACCTCTGACACATTAGTACGTGTAGGCCAATCAATGATAGCTTGGATTTTGAAGGATCCAGGGCAATACCCTCACCAGAGATAACATGTCCTAGATATTTCACCTCTATCTTGAAGAACTCACACTTCGACAAGTTAGCGTACAACCGATTCTCCCTCAAACATTGTAGCACCTATCTCAAGTGATCCTCATACTCCTCCATGGTCTTGGAATAGATCAATATGTCATCTAGGAACACCAAGACAAATCGGTCAAGGTAGGTGTGAAACACACTGTTCATCAAACTCATAAACATCGAGAGTGCATTCATTAACCCAAACGACACCACTGTGAACTCATAGTGTCCATATCGAGTACAAAATGCGGTCTTAAGTATATATGCCTCCAAGATGTGCAACTAGTGATAACCTAATTTAAGATCAATCTTCGAGAATACCATGGCACCCTTAATCTGATCAAATAGGTCATCTATCCTCGGTAACAGATATTTATTCCTTATTGTCACCTTGTTCAACTGTCAGTAATCTATGCATAATCGAAGGGGTCACCCATCCTTCTTTTTCACAAAAATCATTGGTGCTCCCCAAGGAGAGACACTCGGATGGATAAATCCCTTCTCTAATAACTCCTCAAGCTATAATCAAAGCTCCTTAAGCTCTTGAGTGGTCATCCAGTAGGGAGCTTGTGAAATGGGTTCATCTCCAGGTACAGGATTAATCTTAAACTCGATGTCATGCTTAGGTGGCATCCCTGGAATCTTGCTAGGAAACACATCAACATATTGTCTAAGAATGGGATGACTATCAAGTGACACCTCCTCCTGACTCTTTCCTAACTCCAAATCATTGACTGTCATTGCAAATAATTGACAACCTTGTCGCATACACCTCCTTAACTGCATAGCTAAGATCATCCTCAAAGAAATAGGTCTCTGAATCCCAACTACCTCAACCTCACTGCCGAAATCATCAACGCACTTCACTGACTTGTGACGACAATCTATGACCGGTCTGTGGGCCTTTAACCGATCCATGCCTAATATGGCATTGTAAGAACCAAGAGGAATGATACAAAGATCAATCATGGTGTCAAGAGATCCAATCCTCAAACTACAACCACAGACAAGAGACTCAGCTACAATCTTAGCACCAAAAGCTAACTGAACATGCCACTTATCATCCTGCTTCATTGCCACTAGTCCACATCGCACTACTACAGAAGGAGAAATAAAGGAGTCTGAAGCACTCGAATCAAAAAGAACAAAAACTCTACCACCCTATAACACACTTGATGTCTCAACCACTATCCCCTGGTGCTCATCCTAGCAGTTGTCAACCATAGCAAAAACCCTGTGTGATTTACCTGCATCCCCAACTATTGGCTCTAAAGTTGCAGGTCTCTAAGTAAATCCAAATTTTCTCCTCTAAGGACATTGACGAGCAATATGACCCTATTGTCCACATGACAAGCACCCAGTACCTCTGCCAAAACCTCTACTACCTAGAGGTGCACTAGTTTGTTGAAAATTGCCCCTGTTAACTGTAGACTATGAACTCTAGGCTTGCTAATTAGAGCATTAATGCTTAATTCGCCTCCAATTCCTATCTCTCCTGGGCTGAGATCTATCATCCTAGCGAGATCGTGAGTTCTTATGTTTTGACTGTGAGGGTTGCTGCTGTTGTTGGCCACCCTTAGAGGGTACCTGTTGATGCCTAGATGGACCTGCTGATTGTGACTGACCACCATGAGAATTGAACCCTGTTGGAGGTGCACTGCCAATCTGAACCCCCATCTGTCCACCTAACACCATAGCTAGATTCTCCTCAACAATCCGAGCCTTTTCCACAACTACCTCCATGGTTTTTGACTCAAACACCTGAACACCACCACTAATATGAGCATTTGAGCCTCTGATAAAGTGTTGTACTAACATGCCCTTGTCATCTCCAATGCCAGTGTACTGCTTAAGTTCATAGAATTTTTTCTCATACTGTTCCACTGACATTGCCAACTGTCTCAACTCATAAAACTCATCTTCTCAGTATTGTCACCAATGGTCAGACAAGAATCAAGCTCTGAATCGCTCAAGGAACATCTCCCATGACACTAATTCTATATCTAGATGGAGCTTTTGCTCCTCAAGACACCACCACGTGGAAGCAAACCCTCAGAGGTGCATAATAGTGCACCTAGCCTTGGTATTGCTACCATATGGGTGCATAGCAAAACATCAGTTTAGGTCAATTAACAAAGTCTCTGCCTCTAATCCAATGCCTATCCCATCAAATGTTGGAGGACGTGCTCGAAGAAGGTCGCTTATATGACCAACTAAAATGGCATCCTACTCAACAACTAACTCCCTCCTCATGGGAGATCTATCTCTCTCTTGAATCACTAACTGCTCACCTTCCTGCCTCAGACCAAGATGAGCAAGAATCTACTCTAGTAATTGGCGCAACTGTGTGCCCTCCATCCCAGGTTGACCCATATTTTGTCCTACACCTCCCTGATTGTTCTATGAACTTTGATGCTCCTCACAATCTGACTCATGAGAACTCTATGGAGATGAATCCTGGTGATTGACCCCACGGCCTCCACCATGTCCTTTGCCTCACCCTTGACCTATACCCCATCTCCTAGACATGATCCTACACAAACACCACCAACACAATTTCAGGGTATTAGACGAGGTCAACAAGGGAAACTTAAACTTCAACTATACATCTAAGACAACTTAATGGGCTAATTGATATGCCCAGAGCACTCAGTGTTTTAACCTGGGCTCTGATACCATGTGTAACGCCCTTGTTGAGAACCCTAGAGGACAAAACCTAAACAACTGAAAACAAACAATTTTTTTTTAAGTGAAATGTTACACAATAGAAAATGAACATAAACTTAAATACTACCTTACATCCTATAGATTGCACGACTGCATTACTTATTTTCAATAGCCAAATTACAAACCATGTAACTTAATAATAACCATATTCTCATCACATATAATCAAGAACCAAGAGAAACAACCATACTATGAACATAAAGGAATAACTGATAACATTCATTCAATTAACATATACAACATCTCTTATTACATAATTCTTCACATGCATGAGATACTTCAGTTTCAGTTTACAATTAAATTTTGTACAATAAAACTTCCTTGATACAAGTGAGGAGTGCTCAACATATGATGCATGATACATGATAAAGATACAATACATTTACAAGTACAATGATCAAATCCCAAGAGAAGATATTGAGCAGAAGTCAACGGATCAGGAGAAGTCACCACAACACGTACAAGAAGGGACCCCAAGAACATAACACGTTCCACCCAACCACATGAACCCAAAAGTTCACCCCCCTGTGCTAGGAGGTAGCAAAGGGCCCCACCATAACTAATAGACAAGGACAAAGACATGACAATACTGACACAACTCTCAAGACAAGAAGAAGATCATCAACAAGCAACAATGGCTATATTTCCAGAGGCACAAAGATATCCAAGGTAAAACAACAAGCAAAGGAACTCATGGTTGTCATAGGGAAAGTGTCATCACATAGTCGGACATAGGTTATCTAGGTAGATCTTCCTAGACCTCGGCCCCCATCCTGAGTTATCTTGGGAGCCTCTACTAATCTTCGGCCCCTCATGCCAACTATGCGGAACCAACTTACCTCTCGTGGAGACAAGGTAGCTGATTTTCCATTCCAAGCCTTCCTGACTCACCTCAAGCCTAAACAAGCACTTGAGGTTGAGTGAGGTATAAACTTATCTTGTTAATATTTTACTACCCACTCCCCCTAGTTTATTTTAATGTTATCACTTGTTAACAAACTTCCATATGGGTTCTCCAGGCGCCCCTTTGTGTGTTGACCCCCATTGAAAGCCACTTCCCCACTGACCACCGAAAACCACTAAAGTTAAAAACAAAGCCACTTGCACAATTCAAAACTTGAAAACAAAACACAAAACAACACATTCCATCATGTTCTCAAGTTTCCCAAAAGTTCAACATAAAGGCATTTACACAGTGCAAGGCTGAAACATCTCAAATTCTCTTAAATATCAGCAATCATCTCAAGGTTAACAAGATCACCATCCAAGGACTCAATAATTCCAAATTTTTATAAATAAACTTGGCTCTATCCTAAACCTAAGGAAATTACAAAATTTCCAGCCTATTGTAGAGGAGTCAACATATATATATATACGCCAACTGGCTTAAAAACCGTATGCAGGAGTTAATTCACACACATTCAATTATATTGAGAGGGAAAACTACAGATTACACCAGTTTTTATGGCTCACTGATCTAGGTGCAAAGAAGGCATTCAGCATAACACACCATGATATCCATAAATGTATTTAGATATTTTTGACATATATATATATATACATAGATTCTATAATGCGCCAATAGCAAATATATTTACGGTTGAATGATCTATATTTTAGTTGTATATTAAAAAAGCATATGAATATCCTAAAGAGATGAAAAGTATAATTATACACTAAGTTTAATGATACACCAAATTACATAAGCTATAGTAGGAATAAGCACCAATCACAACATAAAAGGCCAGATAATGCATCAAGAAAAGTGCTCAAGTAAACTAATCTAATGAACTTAAAGGATTCTGTAGATGGCGGAAAAAACATGCCATATCGGCTACAGCTATTGTTTGGTAGAAACATATAGTGATGCATGAAGATAGAGCATATAGTTTACTTCTATGCCATCGAATCCCACAGTCACAACATCTAAGTTTATCAACCGACATACAATTTAAGGAATTAAGTGAATAACCAGGCAATACAAATATGGGTATTGATACCCTAGGGTTTATTTGCAATGTTTAGGAATTTCTAACTAAATAAGATTATATGATCTGAGATGTGCCAGGAATAATGGCCTTGATGATAGATTGACGAGAGTCTTTCTCCTTAACTAAAAGTATGCGAGAAAAGAAACAAGCAGTTAAACCTCAAATTAAACTTTAGAAAAGGAACTACGGAGGCTGACACTTGTATGGGTTTTAGATTTACACAAAGGGTAAACATTCAACGGTAACTAAAGGTTGTCAAGCCTACACATCAAACCATTTGAAAGACTTCCACAATAGATGGCCAGACACTAAACACATGAGGCTGTTCAATATTACAATTTCCTGAGTGAGAATGAAAACGTATGTAAAGATTAAAAAAAAGTCAATACAAAAAAAGTTTAGTGATATTTTAACCCTCAGGATTTAAGCAAGGAGAAGTTGTGTGTATCCTAACTAAAGATTTTTTTAAGAAAAGAAAATAGAGGTTGGTTACGGTATAACCAAGGAGAGGCAGTTGCAGTTTAATAAGCCATAATCTCTATTGGTTGGGGCTATACTCTGCCATACGTGATCATAGATCTTAGGGCAAGCCTAAGATTCGAATGCTAAAACAGGATGGGAGAATAAATATAGCCTCTTGACTAAGGCCTGACATCAATGCTTCAGTACCATGCAATATATCCATCTCAAAAGTAAGAAAGAATCATCGATACAACAAGTATAATGTAGTCTTTGTCACAAGGATTCATCACATCCATCAAAGGATAGAATCGAAGGTTTTGGGGATACAAAGAAATTCAACAAGATGGTAATAATACAACAGAAAGCAACATAGATTGTTTCAATCAAATCTAGAATTGTGGATACCCAGATCATAAATGACTTATGAAATCTCAAGCTTTTTATTTCAACCAAGAAGAAGATTGCAAAGGAAAAGAACCTGGCTTAATCAAATAGCTAGCTGAAGAAGTTTCTAATCCTAATCTTCCTTTCCAACACTTTAGTTGCAGCTTCCAACTCTTATGTGTACTACACCACTGTCGGCAAAATAAAACTCCCAAAACTTCCAAAAGCAATTCGAGAGCTTCCCAAATTCCAAAAACTTTTCAACCCAAAGAATGCAGAGAGAATCCCCTTTTTCCCAGCAACTACCCCCACAAATATTCACAGTAAAAACATCCCCAATTCCATTTTTCCCCGAGAGAAAAAGGCTAATTGCCCCTATGGAGTTAACTCCACTTTCTTTGATTAATTTCTTGTAACTGTTGTTTTTCCTCCACTAATTTTTAATTTCCTCCCTTTTTAAATTTTTATTTAATTTTTCCTTTCATTTACTTAACACATAATACATGCCTTAATTTGTTAATTTATTAATTTTAAATTACATGTAGAGTTTGTTTCCATAACATATTAATATATATATACACACACATTTATATATATATATATATATATATATATATATATATATTATTTAAATGTTCTATTTGGAGAAATAACTCTTAATTTAATTGATTAAAATTAAATACCATATCCATTTTAATTTAATTCCTTAATTTAGTATGACTTTTATTTTCATTAACTAAAGCCTTCCATTTTGACAATTAAATTCAAGGAAATAATCGAGCCAAATGCAAGTCACAAACATGATTTAATGATCAGACAACAATTTATAAGCCAAGAAGGAAAAGCGAGAAGTGAAATGAAACAAGAAAATGAAACAATATAACATACCTCACAAGCGGAGACCGGAACAACATGGATTTGTACTTAGGGGATGATGGCTCCAAAGTGGGGACCCGATGTAACCTTCAACAACAACTTCATTGGGCTGCAGTGCATCAGGCGATGTCAGGTGGATTCAATGCCTTGTACCTACAGCCTACAGCAAAATAAAGGGTTGAGCATGTGCATAAAGAAATAACCAATCACCCGTGATGGGGAAATCATAGAGTCGTAGGGCACTCACAAGCAAGTGATGCAACACTATTCCCCATCACCCACACATAACAACTTATATCAAAACATGATACACATATATCTAACAATACATAACATCATCATATCCATGATACTCAAATAAGTAATCAACTAATCTGCTAAACATGATATAAATAAGAACATCAAATATCACAATTCCATCAATATCATTAAGCTAAGCATCATAATGTTATCAAACAATCACAATATCTACTCATCAAAATATCTCCATGTCTGAATAATATCGATAGGTGTGTCCAGGCAAAGAAACAAAGCGAGGGGCATGCGAAGGTAATTATGAAATGATGAACTTAGGATAATTAATTAATTATGTGTGCATGAATTTAGCTAAAAATTAATTAATTATGAAGTGATGTCAATTAAAACAAAAATTAATTAATTGACATGGTGCAATTAATTAACTGACATGAATTTGATTAATAACCAACTAACTAATTAGGGTTCTAAAATAAAGTGGCCTTTTTTCACCTAATCACATACATAATTTAACAGTCTAATGATAGAAACTTCTCCTGCCACTATTTTGCATCCAATCACTAAATGTTCAATGTAGCAAAATAAATCCTTACATGATTTTTTTTATGTTTAAAGACAAAGTGCTCCATAAGGCTTGAGCATACAAGCATCAACCTTAATTTTTATTCAAATGCAAAGCATTGATTCCAAATTCATGCTACTATCAATATAATCAATATTAAAAACTTTAGTAGTTAGTAAAATCATGTGAGAAAATATGACAAACAACTAATGTCACATAAGAATCAATTTTTGACACAAAATGTTATATGTGAGTTATGGCCTCGTAAGTTGCATGTGTTACTTCTGACAATTAACTAAAGATTCTTATCCAAATGCAAAGAATGAATTGGTATGACTTAACATTGTCAACCAAAACAATCCCTAGTAAATATTAGAGGGAGAAAATATTTCCAAATATAGGTATTCATAAGGAGCACCTACATGGCACAAAAACTTGTTGAAAAATCATGGTCTTGTGGCATTGGTATGTTTATCCTCCCACATTTAACAATTCTAATAATAAATATTTCTATCGAGTATTATAATAATGGTCAAATGTAAAAAAAATTTATAAATTGGTTGAATTCAATTTTTTTTTTTTTTAAAAGTTAAGATATGATTTGAAATCTTAAATTAAGGATAATAGAGTTGGTTTTCAATTGTTCTCACAATCTCAAGTATGTCTATTGTTTATTTGATTTAAATTTTTAATTAAATTTACAACTAATAATTAATAATTAATATGCATCATATTCATTAACCTTCTTATGGTAAAGGTGGTTTCATATTTCTCAATTCACCTATTATTTTTCATTGTATTTTAAAGTAATATCTATCATGATTATTTGATTTAAATTTTTAAATTAAATTTACAACTAATAATTAAGGTATGCATCATATTCATTAACCTTATGGTAAGGTGGTTCATATTTCTCAATGCACCTATTATTTTTCCATTTGTATTTTTTAAAGTAATATCTATGATTGTGATTTAAATTTTAGAATTCAAAATTTACAACTAATAATTAGGTATGCATCATATTCATTAACCTTATGGTAGGTGGTTTCATATTTCTCAATGCACCTATTGTTTTCATTTATTGTTTTTAAAGTAATATCTACCATGATTAGTCAAAACCTAAAGCCTTCAACTCAACTCCTCTAAATATTTGAACAAAATGAAAACATTATAATATGATAAGAGATATCATCCACAATTTCTTCAAAATACAATATATTGGTTTTGTAGTGTTAACATAAAAATTTAATTTATTTGGATATTTACCCCAAGTATCTTAGGGATTAATGATTATTTTGGGCTTCGATGAGAACAAAAGAAATCTTACCCTTCGTAAAGAAAGCACAATTCACTAAGATAACTATTAATAATTTACTTTAGTCAGTGACACAATCAAACAAAATCAAGGTTACCACCATTTTTTTCAAATTCACTAAGATAACTATTAACAATTTACTTTAGTCAATGACAAAATCAAGGTTACCACAATTTTTTTCAAATTGGATAAAATTGAAAAATATATTAAAAGAATACATTGACTAATTTGAATAGATATTTATTATTTGAAGTTAATTTGATCTTGAACCGTTAGGAATTTTCACATTGCATGCAAGTAAAGAATTTTAAAGCATTTTATCTTTAGGAAATTAAAATCATACTAACATCCATAAACAAGAAAAAAGGATTAAAAAAAATCATAGTTAGGAACAATAGCCAACATAAGCATAGAAAGGGATGATTTCATACTAGATGAATTTAGGTTTTTTTTAATATAAAAAATGAAGAAAGATAATATAAAATCAAAAGATTGAAAATCAACTTTGAATTAAAATGTGTGATTGTTGCCTTTTATTTTTTTTCTTTGAGTTTGGTAGTCATGTGGCTGGTGTGGTATGTGGAAAGGCTAAAAAAAATCTCTGTCACATAATGTTTCTTATTAAAAAAAATTCATTT
>VDFB02003185.1:0-37560 GCA_007258455.2 Sequoia sempervirens
AAACAGCTGCTAAGATTTGGGAGCATCTGAAAACCTTGCATGAAACCTCCGACAAGAGCCGTGCGTTCTTTCTCAAGAACTAGTTGTTCTCCATCATGATGGATGAGAGAATGTCCTTATAGGAGCATCTGACAAAGATTTAGGACATCCATGATCAGTTGGAGGTGATTGGTCGGAAGAAGACATGGTAGTCATCACTTTGAAAAGTCTATCGAAGTCTTATGAGCACTTTGTTAAAACCCTCAACATTACATCGACTAATGTTGATTTGAAGTTTCTCGAGCTTTGTACCATCCTTTTGCAATAGGAATGCTAGAAACAACAGTTTGGTAGTAGTGCCTCTTCATCCTCTACAGAGCAAGCTTTTGTAGCCAAGTCTCAGGCTAAGAATAAAGGGAAAGGTTAGCCTTCGCAGCAGAAAGGCTTAGGTCAACCTCCGGGCAGCCCTAAGAAGAAGAACATTCAGTGTAATTACTGCCACAAATATGTTCATATGAAGAAGGATTGTTGTTAGCATTTGACTTTTGAACAGAAGAAGCAAGAGGGTCTCAATAGAAAGCAAATGTTGCCAAGCACACTGAGTAGAAGGAATTTGCCATTTACGCCTTCATGGCTAAAAGACTTGCAGATCATGTGAAATCCTCTGCCTGGTACATTGATTCAGGTGCTTTGCGACACTTCACCCATCGACGTGATTGGTTCACAAACTTCTCTCCTTTCACTGACTTAGTTATTTTTGGAGGAGGTGAAGAGTATACCGTTGTCAGCAAAGGCAACGTTCAGATTCAGTTTGGTGGGAGGAATCTCATATTCCTCAATGTATACTATGTTCCTGGCATGGAACTAAACCTTCTCTCTATCAGTCAGATTATGCGGCACTCTCCTCAGTTGGATGTGGTATTCATTGCACATAAATGTTCGATTGTTGATCGGGAGACTCCCACCATTGTGGTTGTTGGTATTGAGGATCATGGTCTCTACAAACTTGTGGATACAGGTGATTCTCCAGAGTTAGCCATGCCAGCCAAAAATTCTTCCATCACTAGTCTTTGGCATTAGCGGTATGGGCACTTAAATGTGCACTCTCTCTCAGCTAGCTCGGGAGGGACTTGTAGCTGGTTTACCTGAGATCTAGACTTAGCATCATGGAATTTGTGGAGCTTGTCAGGCTGGGAAGCAGCACAGGACACCATTCTCGGATGGTGACTCATGGCGAGCCTCCAAGGTACTACAATTGGTTCACGTTGATGTATGTGGGCCAATGAATACACCTTCTGTTACTGGTAGCAGGTATTTCTTGCTTTTTGTTGATGATTTCAGTCGTAAAATGTGGGTGTACTTTCTTAGACAAAAATTGGATGTGTTTACTATATTTTAAAAGTTTAAGGCCTTAGTAGAAAAAGAGTTTGGCTGTTCCATAGTCACTCTTAGGTCAGATAATGGGGGGGAATTTTGTTCTATTGCTTTCTCCAACTTTTGTGATACACACGACATCAAATGCCAGTTAACCACACCCTACACTCCTCAGCAAAACAGTGTTGTAGAGCGGTGCAATCGTACAATCACTAAGATGGCCCGATCCATGTTACAACATAGGAGTGTTCCTAATAAATATTGGGAAAAAGTAGTCTATACTGCTGTCTATCTTCTTAATTGGTCTCCTACATAGGCTGTTAAGGGGAAGACACCTGAGGAAGCTTGGACTGGTCGTAAACCTCAGATCAGTCATCTAAAAATCTTTGGCTCTTTAGCATATGTATGGATTCTAGATGCCAAGTGCTCCAAGTTGGATTCCAAGAGTCAAAAGCTTATGTTCACAGGGTATAGTGACAACCATAAGACTTACCGATTGATTGATGTAGACACTGATCGTCTTGTCTTCAGTCGGGATGTTGTCTTTGATGAAGAACGAGGACCTTTTCACCTTTCCTCGTCTATGCAGCATTCTGAGGATTAGCCTTTGAAGGCCTTTGATTTGGGTGTCCGTCTTCCGTTAGGTCCACTTGATGGGAGGGATGATGCAAATTCTGTGTTTGATGATGCTCAACACAATTTTCCTTAGGATGATGATGATCTTCAACTTGTTGAACCTGTTCTAGATCCACTACCAGTTCCAGCTCCTCCTGTTGTATCCGATGTTGGCACTTCTACTTTCCGGCCTAAATGGTGGGCTAAGACTATTGGTGATCTTCATGATGATGAGCTCATTGAGGGTAGGTCGTCCAAAAACAAGAGCAAACAACAACATACAGTTAATTTTGCTCTCATGGCCAATATTCACAGTGTTTATGAGCCTCAGACATATTCAGAGGCGAAGGGAATTCCTGAGTTGGAAAAGGCTATGGATGTTGAATACCATAGTCTTTAGAAAAATAACACTTGGGTCCTTTCTGATCTTCCTCCAGGGAAGAAGCCCATTAGCTGCAAATGGTTGTATAAGGTTAAATACAAAGCTGATGAAACCCTTGACAAGTACAAAGCTTGTCTCTTTGCTAGGGGGTTCTTGCAGAAGGAAGGCATTGACTACGAGGAGACTTTTGCTCCTACAACCAAGATGAGTACCATTCAGCTCGTCCTTTCCTTAGCAGCCCAATTTGGTTGGAAAGTCCATCAGATGGACGTTAAGCTTGCTTTCCTCAATGGTGAGTTGAAGGAAGAAGTCTACATGATGCAACCTCTAGGGTTCAAGGTTGCCGGTAAAGAACACCAGGTGTGCAGACTGGTCAAAGCACTCTATGGCCTGAAACAGGCTCCTCGGGCTTGGTATATCAAGATTGACAAGTACCTCACAGATCATGACTTTCAGAGGAGTCCATCTGATTCTAATCTATATGTTAAAAACACTGGTAGTGATATTCTTATTCTTGTTGTCTATGTTGATGACCTGATCATTACTGGCAGCTCGACACATTTGATCAATGAGATCAAACAGGATTTATGCAACTCATTTGACATGACAGATTTAGGACTTTTGCATTATCGTTTAGGTGTTGAGGTTTGATAGATAGAGAGCACCATCTTCATCTCCCAATCCAAATATGCTCGAAGTCGACTGGATAAGTTCCGAATGCAGGATTGCAAACTTGCCTCCACACCTATGGAAAAAGGGCCGAGTCAGCTAAATCAGACTCACCTGTAGTGGATGAATCATTGTTTAGGCAACTAGTGGGCAGCCTCATCTATCTCACTGCCACTAGACCTGGCCTCAATTTTGTAGTGAGCTACATTGCACGCTTCATGACAGCCCCCAAGGCTTGATCATTGGGTAGCAGCTAAGTGTGTGCTGCATTATGTGAAGGGCACTTCTAATTATGGACTTCTTTACACTAGGGGTCACAATCCTAGACTTATTGATACACAAACTCAGATTGGGCAGGTTCAATTGATGACAGAAAATCAACATCTGGTTATGTTTTAAGTTTGGGATCTGGTGCAGTCACTTGGACTAGTAAAAAGCAGTAGGCAACGACTCTTTTCTCGACAGAAGCAGAGTATCGAGGAACAGTTAAGGCAGCTTGTGAGGCAGTTTGGCTTCGCCGGATGCTTGCGGATATGCAAATATCTCAAGTAGGTCCGACTCTCTTGTTCTGTGATAATCAGGGAGTTCTCAAACTTGCCAAAAATCCAGTCTTCCATGAAAGAACCAAGCATATGGAAACTCATTGTCACTTCATTTGGAAGCTTGTTGAAGACGGATCAGTTCAGTTGCTGTATGTTCCAACAAAGGATCAGACAACAAATATTCTCACCAAGCCCCTCAGTCCATATAAGTTTGTAAAATTCAGGGGGCATCTTGGTGTAGTTGACAGATTGAGCATTAAGGGAGGGTATTAAAATAATATTTAGTAATTAATTATTAATGCTCAATGTTGTATTAATTTGTAATATTGTAGATAAGATCGTTTCTTTGATCTTCTTTCAGTTTCTTTTTAGAAACTTGTTATTTTTGTATTCTTGTAAATTCTTTATATTGAAGCATTTTGCTTCTTGTAAATACATTGAATTTTTTACCATTGCCTCTTGTGATAGTTGCATCAATGTCAAAACAGAAAATTAACTCATCCAATTCTCATTCACACCATGCAAGGTGGAGTAAGATAGAAAATTAACATGGGATCTAGTGATACTACCGTCCAAGGATCTTTTACAATGAAAGTACTTGGGAAACAAAGAATCCTGCGGAATAGCTTCCAGATTATTACAATGATAAATGATTTTCTTGTACAATCATAATTGGATCAAACTCAAATACATTTCAAAAAATTAAGGGATAAACTAAAATTCCATAAAATGACTAATACCTTAACCATGTAGAGCTGGAAAAAAACTAGGGCTGATTGAGGCCAAAATAACTCCGGAAAAGGATGGAAAAAGGTCTGAAATAAAATTAGTACTTGTAGCAGGTGCTGAAATAAATCATGCCAGGCCTGGAAATCACAATGATCTACACTAAATAGCTCATGCCATGATTAGGAATGATGTCCCTGATGAAAGAATATTTAAGGAATCTAATATCAGACCACAAAGACAATATTTTCTACACCCCAAGGTCTCCAATCTGCAATAATATAATAATGTCAAGAACCCAAATTGGCCCAACAATTAATGTATGGCCTGCAGCTGGAGTCTCACCAAAATATTAATAACCACCAACAAAAATATAAAATTTTAGTCTTGCAAACTCCAAAAATTTCACACCAAAATCTGAAAACAATAAATGGAAATCTCACACACAATACTACTGCTCTGAAAATGATGCCAAATAAAGACCACTTCCAACCCTTAGATGAGATTGCTCGATAAACTAGGAGGGTTTTCGTCCTCAAAGCTTCGAAATTTCCAAAGGGTTTTTGTCCTTTGGAAATGGAGAAGATGAGTGTGCCTTCATTCTTGAGAAATGAAATAACTCCAAAAAGAATATATGGTCATTTTTGAGAACTCTCTTCCTTTTATAACTTTTTCATAGCTATTTGAGATTTTTTTGTTTTTTTCATTGCTTTTTAAAAAAACAATTTTTTTCTTTAATTAGCTAATAGGCTGTCTTTTAAGTGGACTTGCCAGTCCACATTTTACTACGAAACTTGTCTCACGCTCATAAACCGTTTTACGACTACGTGAAATTTTTTCACGGCTAATTACCAAAGGTATTTTGCAATCATTGGGAAAGTTGTCTTAGAGACAACTAGCAGCGCTTCAGCACGGGAGGTGTTTTGCTACAAGGATCATGATTAGCTACATGCGATGGGACTAGTGCAAAATGTCTCTCCCTACAACCGTTGCTTCAATCTACTCACAATAAATGAAAAGTAAGACAACTTGCACCAGCTTTTTCATTCGCCTCTACTCTACCTATTAATGACAAAAAATATCCTTGCCAATGGCAAGGGGTGGTACCCCATGGTACCCCCCACGTAGGTGAGGGCAGGGCCTAAGGGTTGCCGACTACCACATGGTGGCAAAGCGGTGGTACCCTTAGGGTACCCCCTCAAACCAATTTTTTTTTAATATATATTTTTTTAATTTAAAAAACCTATTGCACATACCCCTTAAAGGGTTTTCAATCAATTTTTTTTTATATGATTTTTTTGAATGCAAGAAAAAATTTAATATTTTTTTACCTTGACCTGTGTGTTGGGGAGGCTGTACGGCCCCCTTGGCAATTTTTTTGCCTCAGAAGCTTTGGACACCAAAATAGGTTGAATTTTATAGCAAAATTCATTGAATTGTCCTCTTGAATGCAATCATAAGGTTCATTTTGGCTCAAAATACTCCGAAATTGCATTTACCCTCTGGATTTGGAAAAAAAACTGCTTCAAACCCTTGTAGATCTGACCTCAAGAGTCCAAATCAGGCCAAACAAAAAGCAAAATTGACTTTCCCAATAGCTTTGAATTCAATGGAAAACTCTGTTTTGGTCTAGGATACATCAAATGATAGCTCAAGGCACAAAATCTCTCAAGAAGAGGAGAGGGGATTACAGGTCTTGAGATTTGATACCATGTTGAAGTTGGGAAAAATCAACTCCACAACTCCCAAGGATCACTTGCAATCAAACACTTGTCACAGAAAGAGAGAATAGCAAAGCTATGGCGGCCAAGAGCTATTGATCCAAAAAAGCATGAATCATTATGAATGTGCATCTTCTAATGATTATACAATAGAGAATCCTTATAAAAGGATAATGAACCTAGAAACCCTAGGTGAGGATAAAACAAGATCATGACATGTGTCCTCATCCTATGACATGAGACATAAAAAGAACATGACCTAAGTAAGCTTAAGTAATTAGAGGAAAATAAACCTAATAATTAAATAAATAATAAATTAGGAAATACCTTTTACTTTAACATAAATCACAGGATAAATCTTTCATTGTTGGAGAGGGTTAGAGCAATGTCACAAGAATTTTTTGATCTTCCTTTGAATGAAAAAGGAAGACACTATCCAATAAGGCCCGGTACACATATGCTTGAGGGCTATGGCTGCTTCTATGACATCTCATATGACAATCTTGGATTGGGTTGATTTCCTTGTTTATTATATCTCCCCAACCTTTGTCAAGGTAGTAGAATACTAGGCAAAAACAGCCTTCACATACAGGTAAATAAAGTTATTTACAACATACATAGCCAATTTGCAATTTAAAGCATGAATCGATGTTGATTGATTGGTGGGTGGATCATGAGGGGAAACCTATGAAAAATATGGAGAAGAGATACTCAATCTTACAGATAAGTTGTTGGGTAAGCTTTTTATATGGAGAAAAGAAAAGATACAATGAATGCCATGTTTAATATATATTGTACACTGTGTTTCCTTCATGAATATCCTGTTTAATATCATTTCATTTGGTGTTTTTGTTCAATGAGATATAAAAGTACTTGAGACATCCGTGGAATTAATTCAAAATTGACAGTATTAAAATTGGCCATAGACAAGCTTGATCTTGAACTTCGATGCCATAGTAAGTGTGAATTAGTATCTAATATCCGAGACTTACCACTCAAAGTCGATATGAGTCAGAAAAGCATAAAAACATGAAAATGTCTATGAGCCCATGGTTCACAAAATATGTACATCTTTCTGCTATTTTTAATGTCATGCGTGGTTTTTTGAGATTAGAGCTATTGCTCTGTGGAACATATTAGATTGATTTGTAAGTAAGGTGAGCATTTTCACCATGTTTAAGTTTCAAAGTAGTTGTTGGGCTTTGCCCTTGTGGTAAGTCAGGGCCCATAGCACCATGAAATTCCATGTTCAAGATTGTTCCTGCTGTGCTTTTCAGTTATTCAAACATTTTTTTTGACTGCTTAATTTGCTCTTAAGTTTAACCTCTGTCTTATTTTCTCATTGATCTTTGCACAAACACTTTCTTGTTAATGTTCAAGATTGTTCCTGCTGTGCTTTTCAGTTATTCAAACATTTTTTTTGACTGCTTAATTTGCTCTTAAGTTTAACCTCTGTCTTATTTTCTCATTGATCTTTGCACAAACACTTTCTTGTTAATGTTCTTTTATTTCCCAAAGTAACACCAGATCTTTGTAGAAGTATTGATTTGCATAGTTATCCAAGCACTCATACACTAGTCCAAGTACTCATTTTCCCTATTTGAAATATGCCCGTCTTGGAGTCGTGTATAAAGGCATGTCGAAATATTCAGAAACTTTTAGATGCTATAATCTATGATATATAGTCTCCTAGAAGCATCCATCGAGAATTGGTAAACTTACAATAAAATTTTGTTAGTTATCAAGAGTTGAAAGAATTAAAGAAAACCCTAATAAACATGCAATTGTCCGATTTTCACACACAATTTACTATTGTATGTGTAACAACAAAATTTCACATCAATACTCAAAGTTTTAATAATAAAAAGAGAAAACAATATAAAGGCTTAAGATGCCTAACGTGCACACAAGTTTTATGTCTTTAGATTCTTTAGAGGAATCTAATTGTTAAAAAAATTTGAAATTCAACAAAATTATGTAACTAATTATATGATACAAGGATTATCTGTATAAAGAAAAATTCATATTTGCAGTCAAAATGTGTATACATTTATATTATTATATAACCGATTATATAATATTAAAATACATGTAATTCTTACCTTTGATTTCCTATCGGCGTGTCCTTTGAACGTCCTCTTGGTGCAAGTACTAGTAAAATAACATAAAGTATCTTTATGACCACTTTTTAATGCTTTGAGCCTAGCGACACTATAATTGCACACTTAAAAATACCTTTTTAAATAATTAAATATAAGTTGTCATTTAATTTTATGATATTGCTATCAAGATTCAACCTTGTAGTTTTTCATAGCAGCAAAAACCGTTTGGGGAAAAAATCGGCAAACCAAAACTTCAGGATTTTTTGAAAAAATTGGGAAAAAATCAGATTTGAAAAAATATGTAAAAAAATTGTAGAAAAAGAGACAAATGCTACTATTTTTTGAAATTTAAGGTCATTTCCATAGCATAGAGATATAGAGAGCAAATAAAATAGAGATTTTAACCCATGAATTGTAGAAAGCTTGCATGTTGTTTATCAAGTTTATGTTTGTTGAGCTTAAAGGCATTTGTTTCTTGCTTAGGTTGTGAACTAAAGATCGGTTGGAGCACCTCATACAATAGAGTGTTGTATATGTGAGATATGGAATGAATTGTAATGTAAAATCTTTGCAAAAATGACATCTGAGAAAAGTGGAAAAGGCTAGTGTATGAAGGAGTCATAAATGATACAAGTGACCAAAAGCTTTGAGAAGGCAATGACATGAATGAAATAAAGTGGAGGATGAAAAAGTAAGTGTGATAAAATAAAGGATTTGCTAAGGGTTAAAATCTTAGGCAGATACTCTTTAAAGCTGTGCAAGCTTGAAATCAGAGACAATGCATTACCAGTCCAAGAGAATGGTTAAAATCTTAGGCAGATACTCTTTAAAGCTGTTCAAACTTGCAATTAGAGAATGGAGTCTGAATTCAGGGTAATGCACTATCTCTAATTTCAGGCTTGCAAAATGATGTCTTTGAATTACAGACATAATCTGCATGCTTGGCAAAAAAATGGGTGTGGGATTGAAATCCTTCAAGAGCTATTTTACAAGTTGTGAACATGAAGTGAAATTATTTTTAATATTCTCTATGTAAAGTAAAGTGCCTATAGGCTATGCAGGTTATAGATTTAGTATTAGATTTAATATTCTAATACTAAATAAATTGCAATTTAGTATTCTCTATGTAAAGTAAAGTGCCTATAGGCTATGCAGGTTATAGATTTAATATTCTCTTTGATATGTGGTTGAATCCCAATCTTCTGTTGGTCCATGTAAAGTGTACCATTTTTGGGTGCTATATCCACAAGATTCCATTGATTGAGTCCACTTGGGATTGGGTAGGCCGCAAAAGACTTTTTTTTTTTTTTTGTGATTGGGGATAAAATTGCATTGAAATCTCGTCCAATAATGATCAATTCCTTTGTCAAGGAAATCAAGATGTTGGATATTTGACTCCATACTTATTTTTTCTGAATATAGTTCATGGGGCCGTACACATTTATTAGAAAAAAGGAGAAATTAGAAGAAAAATTTACAACTTGTTAGTTTTTCCATGAGAAAACTAAGTCCATCAAAGTAGTGAAGGGGTTCTAGAGAATACCTAGTCCTCGTAAAGAACCATCAACATCCAAAAGTTGCCATTCCAAAGTTTGCACACTTGTAGAAGATGAGAGGCATCCTTTGAGTTGATCTTTATTGCTTGTATTAGGATTATATTTGTTTTTGATATATCCATTTGATGCTTGATTAAGCATATTTTTTTAAGGGTGTTTAAGGCCCTAAGATTCCATGATATGATCTTCATTTGTCAAGACGAAGGGATTCATCTTCCCAGATCTTAGAATCATACTGTTTCCTATGCAATTTAACTTCGTTTGTCCCCCAACCACTCTTTCAATCTCTAAAAGTTGTTTATTTGATTTTCTACATTGCCTTTTGTGTTCTCCATAAAAAGATTTCTTTTATTGCATATTGGTTCGGCTAATTGACCTTATTTCTAGAATGCCCAAGTCATTATCATCCTTTGATGATTTCGAACCTTCCCCTAGGTGCTCTGATTCATCATTTTTTGAAGTCCTATCTTCATCAATTTTGGATGAATCCAAAATATCAACATTGTTTGAGATGCCAAAGAGATCTATATTAAAATAATATATTACCTATTAATGGTCACTATCCTTTGTATCTATTTGTAACTCTTAGTTATCTATTTGTAACTATTTGTAGTGTCTTAGTTATCTGTTTGTAACTATTCGTAGTGTATAGTTAATTGCTGATTCTCCCTAATTTGTAGGGTTTGTAAATTCTATAAGAGCAAGGCTCTTCTGTTAATAAAATATCTCATTATTTACCAAATTTACATGGTATCAGAGCAGATTTATTCTGGGCGCCAATATTTTTCTGAATTCGTGGGTCTTGTTTGCTGGAGAAATCAAAGTTTTTGAGATTGATAAAATTGTGGAAGTCTTGAAGGAAGGAAGAGACGTGCTTGGCACATGAAGATTGATCAATACCTTATTGATCATGGCCTTCAACGAAGTCCTTCTGACTCTAATCTGTATGTCAATCGGACTAGTAATGATATCTTGTTCCTAGTTGTCTATGTTGATGACTTAATCATTACTGGAAATTCAGATCATCTGATTGAGGAGATCAAACATAATCTCAGTCAATCATTTAACATGACAGATTTGGGACTCCTCCATTATTGCCTCAGTATAGAGGTTTGGCAGTCTACTAGTAGTACCTTCATTTCACATTCGAAGTATGCCAAGAGCTTGTTGGACAAGTTCTAGATGACAGATTGCAAACCAACATCTACACCTATGGAGAGAGGGCTGAAGTTATCAGCTCAGTTGGATTTACCTGTGTAGAACGAATCAAAATTCAGGCAACTTGTGGGCAGCCTCATCTATCTCGCTGCCACTAGACCTGACCTTAGCTTTGTAGTGAGCTACATCTCTCGCTTCATGTTGGCCCCTAAAGTTGAACATTGGGTTGCAGCGAAGTGTGTGCTGAGATATGTGAAAGGCACTTCTGACCTTGGCATTTTATATGGGAGGTGCAAAGATCCAAAGCTGATTGGTTATACAGACTCATATTGGGCAGGTTCTGTTGATGACAAAAAGTCTACTTCAGGGTATGTATTTAGTTTGGGTATAGGTGCAGTTACATGGACCAGCAAGAAGCAACAGGCAGTGGCTCTCTCCTCGACTGAAGCAAAATATCAAGGAGCTGTTAAAGTAGCTTGTGAAGCAGTTTGGCTTCGAAGGATGCTCACGAACATGCAAATATCTCAAGCAAGACCTTCCCCCTTATATTGCGACAATCAAGGGGTGCTGAAACTTGCCAAGAATCTAGTCTTCCATGAATAGACAAAGCATGTTGATCTTCATTGTCACTTCATCTGCTAGCTTGTCGAAGATGGATCCATAGCATTGCAATATGTTCCGACAGAGGATCAAACTACGGATATTCTCACTAAGTCTCTAAGCCCAGATAAGTTTGTCAAATTTAGGGGGCTTCTTGGTGTAGTTGATAGATCGACCATTAAGGGAGGGTATTAAAATAATATATTACCTATTAATGGTCACTATCCTTTGTATCTATTTGTAACTCTTAGTTATCTGTTTGTAACTATTTGTAGTGTCTTAGTTATCTGTTTATAACTATTTGTAGTGTATACTTAATTGTTTGTAGTTAACTACTGATTCTCCCTAATTTGTAGGGTTTGTAAATTCTATAAGAGCAAGGCTCTTCTGTTAATAAAATATCTCATTATTTACCAAATTTACAATCTAAAGCATTCTCAAATGTTGGTTTGTTTTTTCAAGGTATTTGGATTTTCAAGAATAATATTACAAACTAGAATAGTTTCATCCACTATTCTCTTCTTTGGGTTAAGATTTTGATTTGTTACAAATTTTTCTTGGAATTGATGCTCTGGATTTTCCCATGTTTTTCTTTCTTCTCCTCTTGTGAATTACTTGCTTGTTGAGTTGTTTTTGTACTTGGTGTTGTTAATGGATTCTTTGTTGGAATTTCCTTTCTTACAACATTTGAAACATATTATTATTCACATGGATGGAAATATCGAGGATGGGGATGACAAAAAAATATGCAAGAATTTGTGTTATTATTGATATGAACCTCCCCCCCCCTCCCCTCTTTGGTTATTGCATTGAGTTCAATCTTAGGCAATTGGCCCAAATGATTATTTATGACATCTGGAACATTTAACCACCTACCATTGGGGCTTTTAATCCAACTTGTGCCAACACCCTTCTTATTAATTACATGATTTTAAGTACTTTTCCATGCCACACTATAAGTGCCAACCATGTGCTATGATTGGTACAATCATATCATGCAGGCCCCTTATCAAGCGGGGTATTGATCCAAGATCTATTAAATTTTCTATCAACAAGGTGTGAGTTGGACTTGCAATAGACCAATCTAGTACTTAACTTACACTCTTTCTCTATTCCTTGATTAGCTTCTCAATTAGCCGCAACATTGCCTCCTCTCTTGATATGTGAAAAGGTAATTGCTTCAATTTTTTTAGCCAATTTAGTGGCACAAGAGATGATCAAAGCTAGCATTTAAGCTTTACATTGCCTTCCTTTCATGGATTCAATTATTAGACTTGAGTCGCTTTCTACATTTAGCTTATTCCATCCCTTAAAGCTTCTTCCACCCCTCTCAAAAGGGCTCACCCTTCAACTAAATTGTTGGAATCTTGGCCAAAATCCAATGCCATTACAATCAATGGCTGTTTTTAACAATCCCAAAAGACATATCCTTCCTCGTTTGGCCCAAGGTTGCCTTTAGTGTCTCCATTGATGTTCATTTTGATCAATTCGTGCATTGTTGGTTACCATTTGATGTTTTGTGGAACAAGAGACTTCCCCTTGCTGAGCAATTTCTGAGCCAACAAATCCTTAGCCAACCCCTAGCTTAATTAACCTTATTTGGATTAAGGCGTCATTGCCTAGAATCTCCAAAGTCACATATTTCTTGAATAAAGGAAATCACCTTGTTCCATCAAACCTCCATTGGTCTCTCCTATCCACAAATTTTCTTCTATTTTTTTGAGCCAAATGTTTCATTTGATTAATGCCAACAAAAGATTCCAAATCAATTTCAGGCGTGTGCTTTTGATTTTCAATTTCCATCTTCATAGAAGGTTGACAACTTAGGCCGGTGGCTTCTATGAGGCGTCCCACTTTTTTAGTTCCCACTTGGAAATATTCTCCATGTAAGAGAAAGTGATAAAAATGTGCTGAATTGTCTCTTCTTGCCCTCTACATAAAACACACCAAGAAAGGCCCAACTAATAGTAGATGCTCAACCTGTTCCAAGTCAAAACTTGGGCCTTGGTTGCAAGCCATAAGAATGCATTGGCTTTGGGAAGTCTATGTTTATATCAAATGTTTCCTCTAGGAAAGAAAGAGTCTCCAATACTTGGTAATAAAGAGATGCTTAAGTAGAATAGACCCTCAACATGTTTGAAGGGTTGCATTTCACACGAGATCATCCTCTTGGTTGTCTAAAGGAATCGACCATCTTCTCAAGAGAGCCATTAATTTTCCAATGCTGGGGCTGAATCCAAAGAAGGGTGAAGAAGCTCTATCCATTTTTTATACCCATTAATGTCCACCATGTGTTGGCATAGTTGTCTTCCAACAACACACTCAAAGTATTCAACAAGAATTTTGAACTCTTTGGTCTCCTTTAGCGATTTGTCCAAAATCCACACCACCTCCCAAATAGAAATATTCCATTTCCCTACTTGCCATTTGATGCCCTTTACAACCAAAATTTTGCAGGTTATCAAGAAATTCCATATTCTTGACCCGTGGAGGCAATAGTAAAAATTCTTTTCTATTCCTTGAGGTGCACATATTTAGAATCGGGTACTTTGCTTCGTAGTATATCCTTCTTTGCATGCATCCTCCAAATCAATTAAATTCCAAGGGCTTTATTCATTTTTTCTATAATGCTCGAACCCAAGGCCTCCATCCTTTTTCTCTTTATAGATCAGCTCCCATTTAATGAGGTTAAATTTTCTCTTTTCCCTCTCTGCCACGTCATAGGAAATTCCTTTGCACCTTCGTAATGGCTTTGGCAATCTTAGAATTTACAAATAAAAGTTGCAACTAAAAATGAATTGAATGATATCTAGTATTTAGAATTTATAACAAGTTAAAGGATACAATTTAAAACATAAATAGAAGTTTAAAGTTACCTTGATAATCTCACTAGCCCTTTTTTTGCAGACATTCATCAAAAATATTCTCTATGATACTTATTCCACTTTTCTTCTTTGAATAAGATCAATCCACTTATTGTTTGCTCAAAAACTTAAGTTTTAAAGGTATTAGCAAACCATAAATGCTTTGCAAGGTGATGAAGTTAGTCACAAACTATATAGTACCAGCTCACACAACTCCTTCCCCTTGGTGTGCTCTCATCAAACTAAGAACCCAAGGGTGATGGTAGATGTAATTGGTGATGTTCTTGACATCTTCCACCTTGAATTTCACTCAATCAAGTTTGCCTCTGTCCTTCAATAGAAAATCAATGCAATGGGTAGTGCAAGGGCTCCAAAGTAGTGTTAGGTGCCTCACCTTAACTAGTCTCCTTGCTACCACATACAACACTGCATTATCGGTCACAATTTGGACCACATTTTGTACACCAACCTCTAAGACAACCTCCTCCAACGTTTGACTCAAATTATCATCATTCTTTAGTTTGTTAGAGGTGTTGATGGGCCTCAAGAACACTATTTGACCATTTAATAGAAAGTTAATGAGTGTGTGATTCCTTCCATTTATCTACCCATTTGATAATGTATGGTGCATCCATTATGGTTCCAAACTTTCTTTTCTCTTCCACAATTATCTCTATAGTTGCCTTTGTTTTTATGAAGCAATGACCTACTTAAGTCATGTGGACTGGGTGCCTTGAACCCTTGCCTTGCAATAGCTGAATTCTCCCACTATGGTCTTCTTGCTATCTTGAATAGCAAAAAAATTCACACAAGCTGTGCTTGCTATCAGACTTCTCCTTGTTCCAGCCTATACCTTCAAGTGAAGATTGCAAACTTGGTGTGTCCCGAGTAAAGAGAAATCCATTTGGTTGCATTCAGTTGGAACTTGATGAAGTGGATGTGTTGCAATTTCGTGGACTATGAGGGAGCCTACAATCTTTGTCTCTATTTCTGCCTTTGTCTCACATGCTATGTTGGGATTCATCACTATTGCAATGGCTGCAGCTGTCCTCAAAATTTCCAAATTTTTTGCTCTGTCAATGTGAGGGCTGTAGTCATCTCCTGCACCTTTGACACAACCTTTAGACATAACTTGATGTTGCACTCAAGAATCCATGCAAGGTGGTACTTAAGGCACTTGATGCCTCCACTATTTAATCAATCAAAGTTACAATCTCAAGAGCCAAAAGTAAGAGTTGAGAATCACAACTATGAAGTGCATCAAAATGCCAAAATAAGGAATACTGGATTCGTAATTACATTGAACAACAAGGTAAAAAATCAGTTATCATTTGATGGAAATCTTTAAATTTGGTTATCATCACTGGAACAGCTAGACTTAATTGTCTTGTGCAACAAGACCTTTATCCAATCCTAGCTGCACATCCTAGTCCCCAACTCCTAAGATCTCAGGCATCTTTTGAGATCTAAAAGTGGAACTTTGCATCCTTCCATTTTCTTGAACAATAAGGATTTAAGGCCTTTCCTTTCATACAACTATAACAATGATGAGTGTAATGTCCCCTCTTTTAATCCCCTTTCCTAGGTCAGCCAAAGAGGAAGCAAATGGTGAGTTGACCCTCTTGAAGGCAATAAAATTTAAGTCTTGGTCGGCTAGAATTAGTGGGGTGCCTATGAGACTTAAGGGGTCGGCCTTGAGAAGGAAAAAAAAAAGAAATTAATAGCAATTCTGCCTAGGTCAGCCAGCATAGAGAATGAGGAGGGAAACATGTATAAATACAAGATCTTGTGGAGCATTTCATCATCATTCGAAATTGTTCTTCTACTACTTTGGTCTGCACTTTTGAGCAGCATATGCTGTAGAACGAAAACCGTATTGCATTAAGGAGAAGTTGGATAAAACCCTAGCTTCTTCAATGGCAAACTTCATGATGGAGGTTCCTATGTGCTTCAATGGAGATAATTGCTAGTTCATGTTAGTTTTGCATCAGCATTTAGATTTCTGATTTGAAGGGCAAGTTGTGCAAGTTGGAGGTTCTAATTCAGATTTCTAGGGTGGCAAAGCCCTAACATCAGTCCAGCAGGCCAGCCCACCCTTGGTAGGGTTATTTCAGTTGTTTCTTCATCATTTAGTTGCATTTTTGTAGCTGGAGCAGCTTCGCTCAGCTAGGGTTAGTTGCATCTGCATTGTTGGGGTTTCTTCATGTTGTGGCGCATGTTTGAAGCCCACTTTACTTTGTAATTTGTATTCATATTTTGTAGCAGCAGACTGAGGGTTTATATCAGACATTTGTTGACTCATATGGAAGGATCTAATCATGCTATGTTGGTGATTTTTACAAGTTTTTTCCATCTTTTGGTTGCATTATGTACTACTGTTATGCATTATAAAACTCAGAAAATTACATCAGCACACTAGGGTTTACGCAGAAATTGAAAATCAGAAATTAGGGCATCAGTTTTGTATTACAAAAATCAGAAATTTTGCAAAAATCTTGTTTGGGATATTTCGATGAGTGGGTGGTGTCTAATATACATTCATTCATCCATGATGATACTGCATCCATGAGACACCCACATGGCTGTCATATTTTATCAACAAATTCACCTTGGAATAATCTTTATTTGAGATGGTGGTCCTCATTTTGGTCTCCTTGGGAGGCATACAAAATGCACTTCTTTGACCACCTTAGCCATAGCCTTCTTGAAATAAGGAATTTGAGTAACATGAGGATTTATTGCCAATAGCAAAGAAGAATTTTCCATTGACATCATTTGCCTCCTCTTGAGCTTATGCCTTGACAATATCTACAATGGGATTGGAAAATGAACCTACAACCAGTCCTTCCCCTTTGGATGCACTTCACTCACCTAAAAGGCTGGAACCTGCAGGGAACATGGAATTGTGGATATGCCTAGAAGTTTTAGAAGAAAGGTCATGATGAAATGGGGATATCTCCATTAAACAAACTAATAAATTAATCCTTCCTCTCAAGTGTGAGCTCTTTACAAATCCCAACACCTTTGCAAGGTATATGTAGAACACGTGCATTGACTCTAATAATAGCTGCAATTTCTCTCAAGGGGGCAAATTTTTCACCTCCAATGCCAACTCCCCCTGAATAATGTGGTTCGTTTACATCAATGGTGGTGATGAGCTGTTGCAAAGGGGTCCTCTTGGCATATTTGGTCAACATCTTGGAAGGCCTGTCAAACTTCAAAGTACTTGCAACTGAACTTTCAGTTTGCACAGCTTCTTCCCTTTCTCCTCCGACCCCTTCATTTGCACTACCCATTTTCTCCATTATGTCGAATTTTTCACCATTGTTACTTGGGTAAACTTCTTATGTTGGTGCTGCAAAAACACAGCAATATAGACAAAAAGCAACTAGATATACTAAAGTAGTGATTTTTAGCCCATTTAAAGTGTATTTTTTTTGCCCAGTTTTATAAAAATAAAAAGCAACATTTAGGGAAAGTCTGAAAGGCAAAACATTTTTTTTTTTCACAATTCAAAGGTGTACAAATAAAAAACATTTTTTTAACCTATCTTAAAAAATAAAAATAAAACAGCACATACCAATTTAGGGGAAGTGCAAAAAAATAAAAATAAAATATCAGCAATTTCTTTCTCATCTAAAATCTAAACAACATATATTTTTTCTGATTATTCAACATATTGAATCAATGGAAAGTGAAAAAATTTATTGTCAAAAAATTTGAAATCACAAATAATAATTATACAAAAAGCCAAAAATGGCTTTGCAAAGGAAAAAATTTACAAATTTTAATCTTATTCATTTTATTATCTTCATTATGCGGTTGAGATTAGAGTGAGTTAATTTGGGTAGCTAGTGGTAAGAATAGTGTTAACTAGTTTTGAAATCTTTGTTTACTGGAACTAGACGGTGTACCTAAGGTGACACTAGCTTTGATTGTATTGATGTCAATTGTCAAATGTTTTTTGGATGAGTATGTATGTTTTGAGTGGCTAGATTATCTAACTCTTATCACTCATATTGTTTTTGTAAGTCAACTACTTTTCTAAGAAGAGAAATAATTCCATAGCTACTTCATTCAGTATTGAAATGATACAATACTGGGTGGGATGTTATTGTCACACAAATTTTGTTGCACTAAAATCTTGTATCAGGAGACTGATAACCACATCTATGTCATGGGCCTTTATTGCAAAGGACAGATTTTCAGTCTTTTTTATTGCTTGTGAGTTTGTTTCTTATTGATGTTGCGGTTTGTGCAGAAACATCAAGGCAGGAGAGGTGGTTGTTGCAGAGCGAGCTGTGGCCTTTATGCCACGTGCACACTATCATTCAGCAGTTTGTCATTCTTGCTGTTGTGATTTTACTGAAAACTCTGATGGAGTTAAATGCAGCTCATGTCAGAATGTATTTCACTGTAAGGTACCATTAGACTAGACAAGTTTATTTAATGTTAATGAATGTTATGGTCATAAGGTCTTTAAACTAGCTAAGGCTGCAATCAGCAAGGAAAATGGGTTCAAAATCCGTCAAATGAATCTTTAAATGTTTCCAGAAATTGCATTGTGGGATACCAAACATGCAGCTAGCTACTTCTGTGAATGCTCTCGTTCAATTGGCAGAGCTTTTCATGGACGTCTCAATCCTTCAAAACCATGAGATAAATTTTATCACAAGATATGCTTCAAAACCATGAGATTAATTTGTCACAAGATATTTCTATCTTGTATTTGCGATGTCTTCTGTGCATGCAGTGCTACCTGCGAATTAGCATGTGGATATGCCTCATTCTAAGGAGGGTGACAATTAAAGAAAAAGGTCTTTATGAGAACTGACCCACTGCATTGTTGCTTAAATGTCTTGGAATAAAAGATTTGTTAAGATGAGATTCTACTTCAGAATGGGACCTAAGCAAGAGCAAGAAATAATTTCTCTCAATGTGTATTTTGAAATTTTCTTTTTGTCTAGAGCACTTGTGCAATAGTTGTGTAACCTTTGTTTCCTATGCCTGATCTTTGGATCTTTCATGGTGTAGTTAGTAAAATTGCCAGCCCTCTTGTGCTTCTTTTTGGCCTGGTCTTGCTGAGTATGTATATATATATATTCTAAATTGCCGGTTTGGGTATGGCATTGGGGTTCAGGTATGCCAGTATGACAATTATTTTGCCCAGGTTCAGTATGGCTGAGTACAGCTATATATATAGTACAGCAGATGCATCCAAGTTAAAATGCAGGTATCATACTGAAATTCTTCGAAAGGCATGCCCTCTTTACTTGGTCAGGCTATTTCATTTTTTTTTTCCAAAATCTATTCTAAAGAACGTGTTTGACTTCATTTTCTTAAATTATAGTGACATTTATAGTATGCATACAGATTTCCTCTTCTCTGTTTAGTTCAGTAGCTGAAATCTCTTTCAGATAGTGTAGGAGATTGTAAATTTTGTTGAGTCTCTTTTCAAGAATTTAAGTAATGTCTGTGTTGTATTTCCCAGTTTTCAACAAAATGAAGAAATGTAAATGGCCTTACAGATCAAGCCAGCTTTATTATAAAAAAATTATAGTGTTTGTTCAAAAAAGGCGTTAGGGTTTTAATTTTTTTTCCTATATAACACAGTGATTGCAAAAACAATCTCATTCCCATTTGAAGACTTATAAAAAAAACTATGATCTCAAAAATTTGAGTTTGGATGCATTTTTTTTTTGGGCGGCCATGGATTCCCCTGGGTTCAGTTGGGCAACCTGGGTTCACTTCTGCTCCCATTTGATTTGGTGACAGGATTAAAATAGCACAACCTGGTAACATAGTATTAAATGAACTAACCTGGATAATTTAATTCTTTTGGCAAACAGAAAAATTCTTTTTTAATTTTGTTATATGAGTTGCTGCTGTGCTGCATCTCTTCAGTGTATGGTTATTATCCATTTTTGTATGTTTGGTGCAGACATGTGAAGAGAAGGCATTGCCCCAGCATAGAAAATGGTGTGCAGTTTACAAAGAGATTAGTAGGATAGCCAAAGAATCTGATTGTGATCAAGATCTAGTGCATTTTGTGCTGTCACTTTTTTCAAAGAAATACTCAGATCCAGACAACGATAGAAAGGTCAGCTTTGGAATTTATTTATTTTTAGAAGGAAAGAAATAATTAACAGCAATCTTGTAAGTTAAATCTATAGCTCATTGAAGAATGCTAATGTTTTGTAAAATTTCATTCTCTGTTTTAAAAATATTGATTATAATATTATAAGCTAATTGCTTTTAAGTTTTGAATCTGGTCAAGGTTAAATTGTTATTTTCAAAATCAGGTAGTTGGAGTTGAAAGCATCAATGTTGGAGGTAAGGTAGAAGATGGTATCATTAACTCATCTTTTCAGGTGCATTTTCAAATACCTCAACTCTTGTGTCTTTTTAACTTGTATATTGCTGCCTTTTGTTTTCAATAATATTCTTTGTAGAGAAGTTAATTTCTGTTTTTTGAAAGTTTACTTAAGAGTTTTGTTAATTATTTGGAGCTTCCACTGTCAACTTTTAATCTTTACTGACTTATTTCCATCAGTACTGGAAAATTATGACTTATATGTAATTAGAATTGCACATACAAAGCGTAGTGCTGTTCCTAATATTGCTATTCCCAGGATGCATTAGGCCTCCAAACTCACCAAAGCAAAATGCCAAAAGCATGGAGAAATTCTGTACAAAAAGCTTGTCAAGCCCTGCAAATAGTGATCATGAAGGAGAGTGAAGGTGATTTGGACTGCAGTGTAGGTGAGTCTGTCATGATGTTGGGGACTTTGCAGCCACATCTGGCAATTACAGAGTAGATGTATGAATTGCATGTTTTTAAAGTTTTATTTAGTTTTTCTTAATAGCCCAACTAACGAACTTGACTATTAATTCCAGGGGAACTTGAGTGGTTAGCTGCTTTGATCAATACAAATGCTCATGGAATGGGTGCTCAGGGACTTCGCAACACTGATGTTGCTCTTGGTATTTTCCCATTTGTGTCCATGCTAAACCATTCATGCAGGTCAGTTTGAACCTTTCTTTCTTTTTCTTGTAATTCTATGGAATTAACTGTCAGGTTGTTTACTTCAAGAGAATTATAGATAGTGCCAATGATCATTCAGTAGGGGCAGATTGAACTTGATTTAATTGAATAAATGCCTTTTCTGAACATCAATTTGTATTTTTGGGAGAGAAAAGTATGTTTAGGTCTGTCCAGACATATGTTTTAACCTCAAATGAATTGTAAGGAAACAATATCTGTCTGAGTTATGAACAGATGTACATTTTCTTTTTGTTGATATGTATTACAGTCTATTCACTGGTGAGTTTTTTTGTGATTCATGTATAAGGAACAATGATGATGTTTGCAATTGATCAAAATAGAAATTGGGAATTATATCATGTAGATAAATGACTTGGGGGAACACATAAGGGCACCCCTGACATAATATATCTCAAATCCTTACTCTCATGTGGAACTATTGAGGAATGCAGTGATGGACATCAAGTGCATATTTTATAACTTATTGTCTTCAGTGAAGCAAAATCCTCATTTTGTTCTTACAGTCACAAATGTAAATGTACGCAAAACAATATGAAGGGTTACATTTATTGTGCTGAAATTTTCAGGCCTAATTGCTGCTTTGCTTCTGAAGGAAATGTAATGTTTGTCAGAGCAGTCCAAGATATTTCAACAGATAACGAGGTCTGTGATTACACATCAAAATTCCTTATTTTTATAGCATGAATATTTGGGCTAAATCACTATATTTGTGATGTACTTGTTTGCTAGCTGGTTATCACAATGGCATATGTCTATAGTGGTATTTTGATCTACATCAATACATTCCTTCATCCTGGTGTTAAGAATATTCTGAGTTGCAGTCTATTCTAGATTTCAAAGCTTTGTTGTTTGGACAAATGTTTTCCTATAAATGTTCTTAACAGGTGTTTGGTTTGAAATTTTGGTTTGAAGAGATGCTTTGCATCTGTGGTATATTTATATAATTTTATTTTTTCAAATCATAAGAGAGGGCAGCTGGAGTTTTTAATTGAAACATTGATCTCTTGAGCTTGTTAGGAATGATTTTTTTTAATAGTTCCGAGCCGGTCATTGTCTCCTACTAAGTCAATGTATAAGGACACACATGAAATTGTTTTTATATATTAAGACAGGAGCTTAATCCAAATTATCAACATGTCGAAAGGTTCCGACCAACATCACTGCTGACTATCTTCATCTTTCTCTATTCCTGTTGCACATGCCTCCTCAAATAACCATTTATTCTTCCTCATTGATGGGCTTAGAGATATGAAGAGTGCAAGGAAGAAATCAAGGGGGGAACCTCCTTATTCAGTTTACAATATTGAACTTTGATGGGGCTTCAAGGGGAAATCCATGAACAGCTGGGGCTGACTGCCTTCTGTGAGATCACTGGGGTGCTTTCATAGGTGGGTTCTTAGTGTTTATTCCAAATGTGACCAACAACAAGGCTGAAGCTATTGCTTGTGGAAAGACTTCACCTGGCTCTAAGTAAGGAATGCAGAACAGAATGGTGGAAGGGGTCTCCAAACTAATGATTGAAACCATATGCGATGTCACCTTTAAATTTTCCTTAATTTTCTTTAATTAATTAAACTTGACTTTCAATTATAACAACACAGTCAATTAAAATATGATATCAACTTCAGAAAACTGCAGTTTTAACAGTTTATTTAATTAAGATATAATATTTAGAATATATTTAAGAAAAGAGGGAACTTATCCTTTGTATCTGCTGTTAATTATCCCAAATCTGCAGTTATCTATCTTCACTAAAATGTCCTTGAATAGTCTTCAAATCTGCCTGAATTAGGGGGTTTTTCCCACTAACTTAGCAATGGAAATTAAAGGGTTTTTGTCCTCTAATTTCAGGCTTTAAGAGGGGTTTCGTCCTGAGGTTGCTGAACCAGTCTTTGCCCCACAAGGAGTAATAATTAGATATAAAATGAATTCAATGATGCTTTCTTCTCCTTTTTGATTTCTCTTATATACCTTCTTTTTCTCAGACATAACTCTTCATAATGCCCCTTGACTTTTGATCAAATTAGACTTTAATTATAATTCCATAATATTAAATCTTAATTTTTTCATTCAAGTGTCTTTTTTTTTGTCTTCTACGACAAAGGTCTGTAATTATTTTTTGGTGTCTTATGCTAGGCTGCGATAGCTGATTTTGATTGTCTTATTCCTTGTTTTGTAGTGGCTATTTACAGCTGCATCTCATTTCAAACCGCCTTTATAATGTTTCTGAATATTTATTTTGAGTTTAATTTTGAGGAGAGCACATTACAACATGAAAAAGGAAAATACCTCCAAATAATGGTGCTGGAAAATCGAGAATATCTTAAGCAAGGCTAGGGAGTTAAGCTCTTCATTCAAAGTGATTTCTTTCCAGCACTACTACCAGCAGTGGAACTGCCTGGCAAAGCTTACACAACAAATTTTTCATATTTTGTATTTTTTGAACATTTCACATGACCACAATTTCCTCTATTGCATTATCCTTTGGCATGAGGAGTAACTTTTTTCTGCCTTTACCTTCCTCCATATCTATAAACAAAACAATGCTAGACAAAACAAGATTTTCATTACTTTTGTCCTCTACTACAACCTCATCCACCAAACACCCATGCCTTCATAAGGACATGTTTCAATTGCAATCATGGTCTTTTCTTCTATCATGCCACATATATGACATTTTTCATCATTCTTGGTCACATCTATGATAGCTCTTCCATGTTGCTTAGCCTCCAACCTTTTCAATCTCAAATGGATGTCCACCATCTTCTCAAGGATTTTAGAAGGAAAGTGCGTCTTGTTCTTTTCTTCTATCATGCTAGCTATGACATTCTTCATCATTCTTGATCACATTAATGACAACTCTTCCGTGTTGCTTATCCTACAACCTTTGCAATCTCAAATGTATTTCTACTATCTTCTCAAGGAATTCCTCCTCTTGGTATTAATCCATAAATGCCAACTCAACTGGCCTCTTCAAGACCATCATTGTCCCCTTTTTCAAGGACATCTTCACACACATACAAATGTCTGCAGTTACAAGACTTACACATGCAACAAAATCACTAGAGTATTCAACTCAGATTCAACAACAAAGCCCTTTTTGATATACTCATGCCTCTTTCTTGCAACCCTTCGTAGTCACAAGCCTCCACACACTTGTAATAAATTTACTAAAGCACACAACCCTCTGAGGTCACAAATTTTTACAACAAAAAACTACTAGAGCCTTTTGAGAAACCTTCTAGCTAAAAAGGTCTTATTTAAACCATCTCATGCAATTTATGCAATCTCCAACACATCCCAACAAACAAAATTGCTCTGATACCACTTGACATAGTCTAGGATCAAGAACCTAGTCAAGGGTAGCTAATCCTAGTAGCGACACATACAATTACTCACAACTACTAGTCAATCCAGACATGACAAGAACTTATATCTAGTTAAAATATGTATTATGGAGGAGCAACAAACTCAAAAGCACAATCTTCTTTGATCAATTTTTTATTACACCTTGGCCTTAAGGGCATACTCAATCATATAGTCCTATAGGGACTGATCATCTCATATAGATAGCCTCTCCCATCCCTCGCACACAAACAAAGTTAGGCTTTTATATCAACTAGTCAAGGACAATACCTTTGTACTCTTCTACTATAGCCTTCTCTTACATTCTTTCTTGTAGTCTTCAACTTACATTATCTTATTTCTCTATCTTCAGCTAGAAAGGAAGGTGCTTCATTTCTTCTTGTGATGTGGGAAAAAGGGATCTAGGGTCTAAATCACACTTTCACCTACATCATGTTGGAAGGAAAAAAAAATGATCACAAACACCCCCTTGGCATTTAACCTCTATGGAAGTGCCAGAATGGTGGATCAGGGTTTTGGTTCTTTCTTTGGGGATTGATTGATTGATTATGAATTAACTTGATTTGATAATGCAAATGTATACCTAGGTCAACTATTGAATTGCAACAAACTGTTGTAAATACAGAGAAGCACAAAACAAAAATATAGAAACTAGTTACAGAATAGCAGAGTATAGAGACAAAGGAACCTGACATATAAATTTGAGCTCAAACTGGCTAGAAAAGGGCGCTAGCACCCTAGATTTGGAATTGCAGATCTCAGAAATCAGAAGTTAGATCTCAGATGGTCACTGTATGTAGGTTCTTCCTTTCTAGACTCAACTTCGGAATTTCGTCTATTGATAATTAATTCCACTTTCCCTAATTTATTGACATAGAAGGCTTCAATGCTTGATCTTGCAATTAGGTCTTCAATCCTTTCCCAAATCCACTCAGATCTGTCACCTACACACAAGAGAGAAAGGGTTGTGCCGTTTGTTGTGACCTTTTTCACACATCGCCCCATTGCAAATGGGGACCCTCGCTGGTTTGCTCTTAGGGTTTGGCGTTGAGTAGCAATCTCATAGTCTCTGATATCTGGGAATTTCATGTCAAGGTCTGGGGTCATCGTCCGAGCCAAGTTGGGAGTTTGAGCCCGAAACTGAACGTAAACGTCATGGAAGTGCTTAGAGGGCCTCGCAGACGAGGATCGCCTGTGCTTTCGCTCAATTCTGACACTTCCTATTTTTTAGGGATTCTGCTTTTTTGCTTTTTTGCTTTTTTCGTTTTTGGCATTTCTGGCCCAATCTGGAATTTACTATTTTTAGAAAGTTGCTTTTTGCTTTTTTCTATTTTTAGTAAGTTTCTATTTTTAGAAAGTACAGGGTGTCATTAGCATTTGAGTCAAAAGTTTCTATTTTTGGAACTAAAAAGCGAGCAAAAATAAAGCAAAAAATCGAAAAATCATGAGAAAAGCAGAGAAAAAGCGCATGCAAAGCAGAGAAAGGCGCATGCAAGATGAGAAAAGCGAGGAAAAAGCGCATGCAAAGTCAAAAAATCAGCTGGATAAAATCGCGCCATCATGGGAAAATCACTGAAAAATCAACTAAAAAGCAAGTAGATCATGGCAAAATTCGCCTAAGTCTGGAAGAGGTACGCCCTTGAGAAGTTAAAAAATCTAGTTGAAACTTTAGAAAATCCAGTTCGAAAATCCAGTGATCAAAGGGAAAATCCAAGTAAAATTCATTCATTTGAGGAAATTCGCATTCTTCAAGAAAATCCAGTTGGACAAAGTGAAAATTCCAATTGGACAAAGTAAAAATCGACTAAGGCATAAAAAATTATTGAACTGGACTTTAGGAAATTGAGTGAAGTGAAAATTCCAGTTGGGAAGTGAAAAATCCAGTTGGAAGTCGAATTTTCTCAAGGTGGAATCGAATTTTTTCTAAGGCAAAGTCACTTTGAGAAGTCAAAATTCCAGTTGAAAAGTCAAGAAGTCCAGTTGAAGGTCGAATTTTGCTAAAGGCAAAAATAAAAGAAAAACTTAAGTTTTATTTTAAAACTTAATCACCAAGCCAAAAGGGACGCCTTGTTTGAAAAGTCAAAGATCAGGATAAGATTGCTTTTTCGTTTTTAAAGCAAAATGCAACCAATGAGAGAAAGAAATCGACCTAAAACAATTTGGGAAGGTTTTTATTATAAAAGACAATCTAGTGAGCTCATTATTTTATTATTTACAAAGTCGACTTTCTTCACAGGCAGAGCTCTCCCAAGAAAAGACGTCTTTTTTCAACTGCAAGTGGATTTTCTTGAGTTCCAGAACATTGAATTGGATTTTTTCTCTTCATTTCCAGATTTTCTTCAAACAACTGCAGGTTATCTTTGGCGATTTTGAGAAGGGAATTGGATTTTTCATTAAAGATTGGAGAAAACTTCAGTATAAACCTTTAAAAATCCAAAAGATTATTTAAAATTCCATGAATGCTTTTGAAAATAATAAAGGCAAATCGATTTTATTTAAGAATTTATTCTTCATGCAGCCTTTAATCTAGTTCTGGATTTTTAATTAATTTTTTAAAATTTCTCCAGCCAAGAAATCGCCTTTTTGCAAATTTATTTAAAAATTCTCTAACTTCGAGTTTCTTACAGGCGCAATGTCTTCTCCAAAGAATGTGGGAGGTGGAGTCAGAAAAGCTCAAGTCAAGGAAGTCCTGAAGGAATTTTATCCAGAATCCCAGTTGTCCTCGAAGTGGAGAAAAGTGACAGATACAAACTTTGAACAATTTAATGCGATTCAGCACAAGAGAAGGATGTTTGGCACAGAAAACGAAATGCCTACACCTATCGCCTCAAATATTGTTAAGTCTGGACTCCATCAAGCAGCAGGATTTCCGCCTGCGGTTCAGTGCAATGAGTTAATGGTTGAATGCGCCAGAAGGTACAATCCTCAAACAAGATCAATTAAAACTCCGAATGGAATCACCTTGGCCTATTTCACAGAGGATTCAATCAGGGAAGTATTTGGTATTCCCCATCGCCGGAAAATGTTGAACAGGACTCAGCAAGAATCACAGGCCATGTTCGATCAAGCCAAGGAATCCTGTTTGGACATCATCAATTCCAACTGGATTAAAGAACCCAAAAGGCATCGCTCCAAGTTGCCAAAGAGACTAATTTGCACAGATTTTAAGATAGAATACAGTGATATGATTCACATGCTGAACAGAGTTATGGGAACTTCTCAGGGAGCCTTCTTTGAGGTATGGATGTTTTCATACGTGGAGGAAATCGTATTGGGAATGGAGGCTGTAAATTGGGCCAAGTTAATAAGTGATAATATCGATTCCCAGTTGAGAAACCTTGAAAAAACTAAAACCTTTTACATGAGTTCTTATGTGGTTTATATTCTGGCAAGATTCACTAAGTACAGAGGACTGATTTGTAAAGGCGAAGTGGGACTTCGGAAAGATCAACTCAAATCATATGAATGTTACCCGCAGCTCCAACTGCATTACAGGGACAACTTCAAAATAACAAATGACGCCTTCCTCATGTACATCACACGAGTTCTTCAAGGAACAGTGCAGAGAAGGCTATCTAAAGAAGCTATGGCAATGCTTGACAAGTTCGGGTCTTGGTTTATCCAGTTTCCGACATTTACTTATATAAGAATTCATGGATTCTCTGATGCTCCGTACAGACTTCCTCGATACCCAACAGACAAAATTGTTATGCTTGAGGTAGCAAGGCAACTAGCATGTGTAGACTCCATTCAGGCGAAGAAGAACAAACAAGGAGTGGATTTTCCGGTTGCAATTGGAAAAATGCTAGAAGTCTGTCCTTCGTTACAATCAGCCAAAACAGCAGGGGTAGAGTTGCAATTTTACAAATTCAGCACCTATAATCCAAGGTCCGATTATGACCCATACCTGAGAATGCGTGGGAAGAAGTCCCTTCATGTTATGCAGATCGAAGATTACTGGTCTAACCTGATGGACGAGTATGGAGTAAGGAAGAAGGCTTGGTCAAGAATTCCAGTTGAACTTGTGAAAAGGTGCGATTTGTTTCCTATACCTGACCAAGTGAAAGACAACGGGGACTACATTCACCCTCAGTTTGAACAAGAAAAAGATAAGCCTATTTTATTGCCTAACTGGACACAACCTGAGATGGCTAATTTGAACACATTGATGAAGGACATTTTTGCTTACTCAAGGGAATGGGTCGATGGTCAGATCAGCAAGTTGAGGAAGGAAGGAATTTCTCTTACTTACGCCACATTGAACAATAAGGATGGCCAGGAGGAAGCAATTGGCGAAAATCCTGATGAATCTGCATATCCCAGCAAGAGGAAGGTAGTAAGTGGAAACCTTCAACTAGAGGAAAAGGAGTCAGCTAATGAGGAATTGGAAAGTAAGAAGCAAAAGGTGACTGAAAATCCCTCATCTTCAAGGACTTTGTCAATTGGAGTAATCGAAAATGTATCCATTGTTGATATCGAGCCAAGCTATGAGCAAGAAATTCAGTTTCAAGAGTTAGAACAGGTAGATTCTTTCCAAAATCAAGCCTCCACGGAGTGTTTGGAAGGAAATGATACTTTGATGATTGAAGGTGCAGGAGATACTGAGATCCTTGAGGACAATGAAGAACTAGGAGATGAGGTAATTTCTGCTCTTAAGGGAATTAATGATGATGTTCAGTTAGAAGATGGTATGGAATTATCCACAATCCCGGATTGGCTAACTGAAAGTTTGAAGAAGAAGTCCAGACCACTGGATGAAGTTCAACCAGTTGAGAGCATACAGGACTTCCTAGAAAGAATTGGCAAGGCTAAAATGCCGAAAAAGCCTAAAAAGTATTCTCAGATTACCAGGAATGATACAGGATCCAGGATCTTGCAGGTGGCAGTCCCGAAAGTTGACAAGCTAAGAGATCAGATTGCTCCTATGGATTATGAAGTTACAACATTGGACATTGGGCCAACGACAATAGATCAGGATTTCCATGAGTTGGTGGACACTTCCAAAGCCATCAAGGAAAAGTTTGATAAAACAGAAGAGAAGAAGGAAAGGTTGGAATTAGAAAATCTAAGGCTGATAGAGTTCATTCAGCAGCTAACAGCCCCTTTGCGTCAGGAAAATGCAGCCTTTATTCCACCGTCATCTCTTACTCCGGAGTCCGTTGATGTCCTTGAGGCTATGAGGATTACGAGTCAAGCTACCAAGAGTTGGGTTACCAATATTTCAAAACAAATGGAGCAATTCTTGGAGAAGTGCGCCCAAACTTATGACAGATCCGCATTGCTGATAACTGAAGTGAGTCAAGTTGAGGACCATTGGGAAGATTTCCAGTATGTACAGGACAAAGTGATACCTCGTTTGAGGGTTCTAAAAGAAGTTTCCTTGCAAATTTTGATCCAGGAAGGTGTTGTCGAAGAAGGAGCCTCGTATGATTTCAGCAGGTGGTATTATTCCTTATTGGCCAAAAAGAAGACATATGATGGAATAAAAGAAGAATGTGCTGCTATACGGAGCACGATTGAGAAAATTCAGTTCAAAATCCTCACTTCTCTTGAAGGATTAACAGGACAAGAACATCATGATACGAATGGCTTAGACTTAGAAGGATTGAAGAAAAGTGTGATGAGCATTTACTTCAAAGAAGTGCAGATTATTACAGAGAATCAGCTTGATGATATGTCTTCCCTTTTGACCTTCATGGAGAACTTTCAGAAGCAGGAGGCTAGATGGGAAGGAACTTTTACTCAGTGCCTGGAGACCTTGGACGTGATTGGAATACAACTGGATTCTGTGCCAAATATCTCAATGGAGGAACTTGATTCTGTGTTAGCCAAATTTCTTGCATTTGCAGCTAGGGAGCGATCCAAAGGGAATTGCATTCTGGATTCCTACTTGCTCGAATGAAGTGCAAGGTGTCATCATTTGCCATGCTCCAAGTGGCGTGTTCTGCTTGTGCCACGTGTCTTTGAGTTTGTTATGCTTTTAGGGTTAGGGTTTGTCAAATTTGATCTTGGCCGTTGATTTCAAATTTAATCTTGGCCGTTGCTTTGTAATTGGGGTGCCTATATAAACCCCATTCATTTCATTTATTCAGGGAGAGACTGATGAGATTGTTGCAATATTGCTGTTTAAATAATAAGTGGATTCAGAGTTGAGCATTTATTATTTCTATGAGCCCGCATGGTTTCATTGATTTCTTCAAAATAGAGTAAATTTGTTTTCAAGTATTTTAGATGAATGAAAGATTGATAGTGTTGGAAAGTGGAATTAGTTCATACCTTTTTCAATTGGATGATTTTCAATTTGATGTGTAAGGTTAGTCTGAACATTAAAATTGCTTAATTTGAGTTCTATTATCTATATGCATTGGTCGAATTGATGGTGATATAGTGTAATAGGATATCTTTCGTAAACCCTTGAAGATTGCACCGTCTTTGTCTAGTTGTAGTGCCGTGCTTGGCGAAGCAAAGATTGGTTTAAATTCCATTATCCAGCATTTGTCTCCGAAGTTCATAGGATTAGTTCTGCATAAATCTAGTTCCTTACCCTCATCCTTTTTTTATTTATTTTATCCTAAACTGAAAATTCCAAAAAAAACATAAGAGCGTTCAACGTTGCATCAATCCAACTCCCTACTTTGAGTAAGTTCCTCATTTCAAGGTCCCTTTGTGAAACCAGCATATCACATCATCCATTGAGCTTGTCCATCCCCCAAACCGGAACATTGGAATTACCGTATGATCTTTCTGGCAATCTTAGCATAAGAGGTAATTTTTCAAGAGAGGATAGAGCTGCCTTTGGGCATTCTTTTTATTCTAAAAGGTGTTGGGTGTGTCACAAAACACTCATCAACACCGTTGTAAAAACCCTACTAGATTTGAACGATTATTTTCCTGTTTTTCAGTTTGACACATGTTCCATTTTGTCAAATAGTTTGCACATTGGTTGAGCTGAGTGTTTCAAGAGTTTGAAGATTACACCATATACATGTGAAATCAACAAATATCACATTCCTATATTGCATTAACTCAAATGATAAGCTCATACAAAATCATAACATGCAACTTCAGACCTTCAGCAACTATATTTCTGAGCATTCATATTCGCAGGAATATACAGGTTCAGAACTGAACATTATTCTCTATTGTATCAATTATAGTTTGCAAGATCTAATTTATTAGGTGACCCTCTTGAGTTATTACAGACTGAAGAACAGCAATAAATAATAATATTTCAGTCTGAAAATTACAAATGTTTTCACCACGTTTCTGACCTGGAAGTTAACACGCCCAGGTAGCAGGTATTTGCATTGAGTTAACACCTTATTGGAACCCCCACGACTTGCAAGATGCTACCACACGACTTTGTAAAGGCTGGCGCTGAGAACAAATTGCTGTCCAGCTACAGGAATCATGCCCAACAAGCAGTTCGACCCCTCCAAACTGATTGTTAACAGAGATAAAAGATAGCGTTGGGTTTGTATAGCCTCTGATGCTCCCTTCAGACTACCATGACCACAATTGAAGTCCACGACTCAAGCTAGGATTGAGACGTCTCCTTATATGAAGATAGAAAGGCCACGTATGAGTTTAGCAGCTGTAAACTTCAGAAATAGACATGTCTCAACCAGAAATGGGTGTAGATATAGATGCCAACTCCAGCCACAAAAGATCTGCCAATATACCTCAGAACAAACCAGTCGACCTAGTATAATGCAACAATAAACCCCTTCAAATCTTCCACGCCAACATGTAATATAAGTCTACAATGTATTTCTCTCACAAATGGCGGCCAGTTCTGATTTGCAATAACTCACAAACTGAAAGATATTATCAATCTCCAATATGCCAGGTTTTTTAAATCGTTTACCTCCAAATTTGTCTCTGTAGGAGACCCACAAATTTGCCAATATTGCACAACTGGAAGACCTGAATGATCTTCCCCTCAAACCATCTAGGGTGGAATTGTTTCACCACTGAAACTGATTTTCCCTAGAGGGTTTCCGTCTTCCAGAGATTGAGATGAACCAAGTTCAATCTCCAAAACCACAAGGGTTTCAATCAGAGAAATAGAATAAACTGAACCTCCCCAAATGAGCTCTCATAACTTCCTTTTATACTTTTCTCGCCAAACTATCCACAGGCTTCTAATTAAAATTCACTTTTAATTTAAACTCCCCTTTAGCTCCGTAAAAGACCCTTTTATTAAAATAATGATAATTTGACACACAAGGTCCCCGTTTAATGCATCCATGATTTAAAACATTTCATCCCAGTTTCGACAAGCTATAACACTAAGGTGCCTTTTAAATATTTAAAATAATATTTGGCAACCTTAGTAAAATTATTAAAATAAAGCCATTAATATACTCATTTTGCGGAAATTGTCGGAATGCATCGGAATCGAAAACTGACTGAATTGAGTGATCCCAATGAAGAATAATGATAAACGGAGCCGACCGGACAACTTTCTATAAATAGACACCCTTTCCAAGATTCTTGGAGAACACACTAGAAGCTAGAAATCACCTCGAAAAGTGGCATATGAGTCCTGCAGACCACTTGAGCTCATTGGAATCACCAAATGACTTCTCCCATATTGTTGACACACATCCACAAGGTCAGCGTCAACTGCACTACAAGAGAACATGGGGCTTGCCGAAGTCAAACCCTGTTTTGGTGTTTTCACCTCCACAACGAGTATGATGATGTAAAGAGTGCTTACCCTTGGTCGAGCAAAGGCAATTGGACAAAATGAATGATAAATTGACAAGTGCTGCAACTAACCATTCAAATCTACTTTCTTTGATGGACTGAAGTCACTGTACAGTTGTACTCATCTCATACAAGGAGAATTGGATGCTTGATTGAAGGTCCTACAAGTGTTAATACTCACAAAACAAATGAGCATAAAACATGAACAAACTCACATATAAACTTGTTGCATTGCTAACATGAATCTTGGTTGATAATAAGTGCTATAAACTTTGCTAATTCTGCTCTTGACTACATTTTAGGATGCTCAATTGCTCAATCAATTCGCTAGGATTTCAAATGGTGAAAAAGACATGTATTTATATGCAATATTTGATTTCCCGCAATATTAATTATTAAAAGTTGACAAATGAAATTGGATTTTTAAATGTTAAAATTCTGACAATGATATTTAAATTGGGGCCAAAATAGTTTTGGACTCCAAACCTATTTTGGGTCTTTAAGTTTTGTTAAATAAATATTAAATCAATAATTCCCAATTTAATTTTGATTTCTGAATATGATCATAAAATGGACAATTTAAGAGCACAATTGAGTCTAGGCACATAGGGGGGAGCTAAACGTAGTGTGAAATTGTCAAGGGTGGCGATTTACGATGCTACACTTCTCTACTACACTCTCCTACCACTTCTTGTACCTCATAGGAAGATGATATTCTATGATTTTACTCTATATTTTCCCCTACAAAATGCCTATGTTTATTATTCTTTATAGGAACAACTATCTCCAATAAGTAGTCATTGATTGTGATATAAAATGAGCGATGAGGGGGTAATGATTGACAAAAAGAAATTGCTCCCATTAGTACCTGCCACTATCAACATAAAGGTGAGACTAGGGAGAGAATAAACAAGTGGGAAAATGAAGTGCCTAGAGTAACCGCCATCTAGGGAAATTGCAACAAATAAATCCCATGATTTTATTTTAATTGTCCAATATGAAGGAATAAATAATGTCTTTATATTGAACTCAACTTTTGTGGACTCCACACCAACAAAAATGCCCAACAAAAAGATAGTTGTAACAAGGATGAGCAGGTCACAACAAAATGGAATCATAACTGATAGGGAGAATGCCCAACAAAAGAAATGGATGATGTAGATTTGATAGGCATGTAGACCCCAACCAATACCCATTTAGGATTAATTGCCAAAAATAATATGCCACATAGTTACACGTGTCCCAATTTGGAAGATATGTCAACTAAACACGTGGGCCCCACTAAAGAGCTATTGAAACCAAAAAAGTGAGACAAAGGAATGACCCAAAGCAAAAAACATCTTGAAAAGACAAGCCAACAAGGAAAACTTGAAAACTGCACACCAAAATTAGAGTGATAAAAGGCCAAAATTGAATTGCGATGTTTTTGGGTAAATGCAAGATCCCCTATGGACCTAGATGCTCCTACATCAAATGGTTATGGTAGCAAAGAGGAAGGGGAAACAGTTGTATAGGGAGAAGAATCTAAGGAGGCTTGAAAAATTGAGGAGATTGTTGCCATTCATGATGAATTCTATGTGGTTTGTGACTAGTAGCTGGTCCTCAAAGGTTTTGTTAAAGGAGTAAATGGGAGTGTTTGAAGAGTCACAAAGTGGTGCTTAGGAATGGTGTATTGGGGTGGCTAGTTCAGAAACATTGACTGAATTTACTAAGCATTGATACTTGTCAAGAAAATTCACGATAGTGGAACCGAAGTTTTGGTTCAACGTGGCTCCAATAATAAGCATCCAAAGATGAATGAATGTAGCAATGCAAGTCAGCCCCTTTATACCTTTCGGAGCTACTAGTTTTCCATTATCTTTGTCTCCAGTATGCTTCATTCAAATTGAAGAGGGGTTTGCTAATTGTTTGTTTTATTCAATTTTGATATTACTTGTATTTGAGCTGGGTCTTAGGGATTTGTAATTCTCAATATAGGAGGTAGACTAATTTTGTATTTTGTATTTTGTATGAAAATGCGATAGAATAGATACCAACCATCCCCCTATGGATAGTAGGGAAGATTAGATAGAAAGGACCAACTCACCAAGAAGCTCGTAATATCTATATTGGTACTAGCTGTTATTGTAGGTTTTCATTTTCCTAGTGGTTATTTATTTTCCTACTATCTAGGTTTTTCTTACTATTTTTAATAAGGTTTGGTTAGGCTAATAAAGTGAGTATTAGTGTGAGTGGTGTGAGGTGTTGGCATCTTCCGTGGGAGCTACATTTACTATTCTTGGATACACTTGGTGTACTCTCTATTGGTTGTGTTACTACCTCCCTCCTCTCACTTAGTCTATATGTACTCACTCTCTTAGCTTGTTTTGAATCGCTTTTGCATCTTGTAGCTTTATGTGGTTATGCTTTCCTAATGCTATTTTGCTTCTTGAGCATTTGCACTACTCTCTTGGATACTAACTATGTAATGTTATTTTGATTTTTTTAATCATCTATATTTATAGTAGAATAGTTTCTATTTCTCACACTATATCTTGGGGTATCATCTGTTTTGCAAATTTTAACACTAGCGGCTCTCCTCTAGTCTATATATGTGATACTAGTCTAGTGGCTAGTAGGAATATAGGAGTGTAGGGGAAAAACTCTTATCTCAATTCAATATTTGTTTGGGTTAGGAATCAAATGCCCTCATTGTTATTGTAAATATAATATATTGTAACTGAAGAGTATTCGAATATAAGCAATAGTTTGTATTTTGAATGTGTGGTTTTGTTTGGATTACCCCTTTAAAACCCAAATTCCTACATTTTCTATTCTTTTCATACCTTGCCATTTATGACTTTTTTTTGTCAGTGAGTGCCTTGGTGCGACCCCCGTTTTACTGATCAGCAAACATAAAAAACCTACTCATTCTCTTGAACCCTTAAAGAAAGATAGTCTAGGCCTAACCTGCTCTGGAATGCATAAATTATACAAAACTTTCATGACTCATGCATTCTGCATGCATCAAAGAAAGATAGTCCAGGCCTAACTTGCTCTGGAATGCATAAATTATACAAAATTGTCATGACTCATATGCATTCTGCATGCATTATACAAACCTGAGAAATAGCTGATCTGTGCCATGTACCTTTGGTGTTTTAAGGAACATTGTACGCTATCCTCCTTTGCCCCTTCCAATTATTGCAGTTGGTTTCACAGATCATGATTTTCCTAATGTTATCCTTATTTTTGAAGTTAAATCTATTTTCTAGCAGTTCCTTAAATGTTGCTTGTCACTTTTTCACATTTTGGTTTATTTGCTAGAGACTAGCCCAAATTGTTATGAAAACTCAATGGGTTTTTGTCTTTGTGATGAAAAGTACACTCTTTCTTGTCATGTGGGTTTCAAAAATTTCCACTTGCAGTGATTGGTAGGCATGATCTTGGTTGGCTACCGATTGTAACGTGCCAACCCTTTGATAAAGTAAAAATTTCCTAAATTTGCATCATACAAGTAAATAAACGTGTTAACATGACATTGCAATAAAAAATTTCCTTTTCTTCATTGATAATACATGAACAAGTTGCCATATCAATTTACAATAAAGATTACATTTCATTATAATAACTTCACAAGTACATGAAACAAGAATACATACCTTAACTAACATAGCTCCAATGAGCTTTAGAACAAATAGTAGTAAGACGGTACAGGATCTTCCCTTTCAAATCTTGGTTCTTTAGCAGCCTTCAGTGGAGGAGAAGCATCACTTGTGTGCTTTTCCGCCAACCACGGACTTATAATACGGTCCCCCGCACATCTATCATTCGATAGATGGCCCTCCCTTCGACGAAGAGATTGGTTGGGTAACCGATACTGTTAACCAACTGAGCATAGTGTTGTGTCCTACACAACTAGAACCTTGCTATTTCACAATCCCGAACTAGCATAAAGGATCACGATGAACTGACAGTGTAGTCTCAAGCATCACACATTCTAAGTGGATGTTGTACATTGCACTACTTTGGCCAAAGTGTTCTCATTTAGTACTTCGAATGAAGGTCATCTATCATAAACACTACTCAAGGCCGATTTGACTTAAGGCTATCTTATACTACGCATAGGTGTGGTCCTTCACTGGATAA